>JAFVLL020020638.1:0-28535 GCA_021397915.2 Tor tambroides | reverse complement strand
CACACACACACACACACACACAGTCTGTCTGTTTGTCTGTCTCTCTTTTGATAGTGGCACTCTATGGATCTCTGGCAGACTCTCTTCTGTTGCACCTCCCCACCTCCAGAGAGGAGCTGCGTTCAGGGTGTTTGTGTGTGAGTGCGCTTTCAGCGGCCATGAATAATGATCAGAGCAGTAGGGCGGGTAAGTGCCGAGTCCTCAACCCATAATGCAAAGAGGAATTACCACAGAGAAACCTGGCGTACTTCACAGCACACAATTTCCATTATCTTTAAATGGCACCAAGGACATTTAAGAAAAGCTGTTGTTCTCCTTTACTTTGCTTTAGACCACAGGCTGTTTTAAAGTGAATAGATGGAGAATGTCCTTTCAGAATGAATGGATGTTTGGTTTTCATTCAGCTGCATGGCTTGTGCTCGTACGCACTTTTGTGTGCAAAATATTAGCTCACCAAAATTCGTAAGGATAGTAAATGTAATGTGATAGTGGTGAAGATTATGTGAGTGATGACCATCTCTCTGTCTGTTTGTACTCACACAATTAAAGATTTTTTAAAAGATTTTTCAAAGAAAATTGAAATCAACATGGATATATTAAATTAAACAAAAGTGACAGTATAGACATTTCTGTTTCAATTAAATTCTGTTCTTTATGTATTGTATTTATCAATGAATCCTGAAAAAAAAAAATCACGTTTTCCACAAAAATATTAAACAGCACAACTTTTTTCAACAATGATAAAAATAAGAAATGTGAGCACCATATCAGCATATTAGAATGATTTATGAAGGGTCATGTGACACTGAAGACTGGAGTAATGATGCTGAAAATTCAGCTTTGCATCACAGGAATAAATTATGTTTTAAAATGTATTAAAATAGAAGACATATATATTATAAATTACACATGTATATGACATATTACATATAATAACATTTCATATAAATATATTCATATATATTGATCCTTTGTAATCTTACTGACTTTTTTGGTAGTGTATATCTAGTCAATATATAGTATATACAGTATACAGTATATACAAGTCACATGGACCACTTTTTAATATTATATTATGTTTCTGGAGGTTAGTATTTCCATATATGAATATTTTTCTCAGTTAATAAGCTAACCACCAGAAACATAATATATAGATCTGAAAATGCATTTTGTGATTCCTTTAAGTTTTAATCATTTACTTGAAACTTTGAAAACTGTGATTAAAAACAAAGTACCCCATTAACCATGACTTTAACTTTCTTAACAATAAAAGCAGCACAAAAAACAAGAGCCGCAGTGGTTAACATGAATTGTAAACAGAAATGCAGTTCTAATGGGACACAAATGAATCTTTAATGAGACAAATTCTGGTATTTTTTCATTGTCATGCTGAGAAAGGACATTTCCCTATTACAAAGAGAGAACACATGTGATGAATTAGATAAAGAGCCAGAATGATATACTTAAGAAGGAATGTTGTGGGTTGAACACAAGTTAAACTTATTCACATTTATGGTTTTATGTCAACAGAAAATTAATATGACTTGTTTCTTGGTTCCCTTTTTTTTCTCTTTTTTTTAAATGCAGTTATAATAAGGCACTTACAATTATTTTTCAACGTAAATATCACGGCAATCCCAATAGCATTAATGTTTTCATGATGTTTATATTTACACTGCACAAGGATTTCAGAAACAGACCATTTTTACACGCATAAAAATCACAAGAATTGCATCAGTAACACAAAATCAAAAGTTCTGCTATATTCCCACCTCAAAAAGACAAGTTACAAGTTATAGGAAAAATAGTTTTTTTTCTGAATAATTTAAATACTTCATATTCAAGAATACTAGCTAAACCCCTCAGAATGCTAGTCTGGTTTATTTCCATCGTATGCTTGTAACTACAAAACTGAGGGATGAGCCAATTATTTTCTGTGGTAATCAACATTATGTTATTGAGCTTCCAGTGATACAGTACTTTCAGTATAATTATCCAAATTGGTTTAGTGTTAACAAATAATTATAAGAAACTGAAGCGGCATAATAAATATTTCATATTATATTTTTGTACTTAAGCCATGAAACAGCTTGTGGTTGATGAATGATGTAGCACCCTGCGTTAAAAGGAAAATGAAAAACAAATATTTCTCTAATGAAAGGCAAAAATAAGCATCATTAATAATATGAAAGACCATTCAGTTGATCTTTTGGATCAAAGTCTGCAGACAGAATAAGAGTCAAGGCAATGAAGAACTAGAAATCCCACCTCAATCTTTTTCACACACGTGATTGGTGCTTGCTTTAGTTCTTTGGGAAGTTTTGCGATATTTCATTTGCTTTGGCTTTGAATAACTAAATGGTCACTCCACAATGCTGCACTAAATAGAGGTCATGTTTCTCCTTCAGACAACATTCAAAAGACTGATTCAGTCCCAGAACTTCACTTTCTGCTTTTATTAGTACAGTCCACTGCGGTACATGACACAGCATGGTGCTCATCGCAAAAAAGTGATTAAGTTTAAAGGACTGAAGCACTCTCTTATATATAAGAGATGCGTTCATTGTAGTTCTGAACTGGTGCTTTTGGTACTTTTGTCTGTGAAACAGAGAAGAGAGACAGACGGAGAGAGAGCAAGAGCTCTGACCATGAAATCGATTGCAGTTTTGCTGCGTCATCGGCCCATTATTGAAAATGAAAATAAAGACGTGTGTTCTGGTTTTACTTTCCGCAGCCACAAGTCCATAGTTCCATTAAATTGAGTTATGGATTCAGTGACCCAGCCCTCCCCATTCCCCAGCTTTTCCTCTGCCTGTCCCTCCATTCTCATAAAGGTTTCAATTACATTGTCCTGCCCCAGCAGGGAAAAAAAGCAAAGTGGTATTTCATGTGTGCAATACATTATCAAAAAAAAAAAAAAAAATCATGTCGTTTGTGCTTGACATGATTACAATACTTGCTAATTTGTGCTGCTTTTGGGAAATTATGTTGGTCATTATGGAAAGGAGGTGTTGCATCTGTGTTCTTTAATTTGCGCTTTGTCGGTAGATCACTATACAGAACTTTCCACTCCCATCCACACTTTTATGGGATTGCGTTCTCACGCTAATTTGCCCTGTCTAGTAAACCTGGCCCTTAAACTTTTACATAAAGATTCATAGTTAGCCAAACACGCTAACCGGTTTCTCTTTTCCTTTAGTCAGTGCTGAAACATACTCACAGTCTGATTAATGGAACATTTGGCTGTAGCTTTGAGAACTTGTGTCTGGTGAGATGGAGGCTATATTTCTTTAAGAGCAATGAGGGTGTGTGTTTGGTGTAGATCTGTGGGATTCATTTGGCATTGTGATGTTTTGTGTTGCTGCACTCCAGCTTCTCTCCTTAGGAGTCTGACACTTTGAGCTGGCAGGGAAACGATTCAGCCTGAGATGAAGTGCGAATGTGTTTCTTCCTTTTTCTTCTTCACTTTTTTCTTTACATGCTGTGATAGTTGTAATTTGAGCTACTTTGATATTTAAGTCAAAAGATGATCTTGCCCTGTTTGATTCTTTGCAAAGGACATGAAGGAAAACCTGTTGTCCAGAAAGACGAAAGCAAGATTCTTTCCGGTGGAGCAATTTGCCTTGACAATTTTAGAACTGATCATAATAAAATCATAGTACCTTATTTAAATACATCCCTTATTTCAATGCTGCAAATGAAGCCATCTGCTCAACCAACTATGGGAGAAATAGATATTGCTTTTCCAAGAGGTCTAAACATAGCCACCCCTACATCTGCAAATAGAAAAGAAAAAAATGTATCAAAAATGTCATAACTATACATATGAATATTTCAGCTGCCAGTGTCGCTAAAGACCTTTTTATGTGACTGGAGGTCTCTAGCTAATCTGATCTTCTTCCTTTGTTAAGGATCCCATAGATGTGTTTTAGTTGAGAATTGAAATAGAGAGCTATACATGTTCATTGGGCTTGAAGTTAAAACAAATTAATTAATTTGTTTTAAAACCAATGCATTTCTATATAAAAACCTTGGGTTTCATTCATGAAACACAAGCAGAACAAATTTCTGTGTGAATCATTTCTAAAACCTTTCTTGCATAAATCGTCACATTCAGTTCAACTGAACCATTTACATAAGAATGGATTTAAAAATGATTTACACAGAAATTCGTTCTACTTGTGTTTCATGAATGAGTGCCAAGATTTTTTTTTTTTTTTCCTGAGGAAAATGTATGTGGTGCTTGCATTAGAAACCCAAGTCACAGGGACTAGAACATCATGGAAACTTGGAAGTGGACCCTTTTGATTTGTGCCACCAGGAACACCATAGCAACCAAGTAAGTCATTTAGAAATAAGCCATTTAGTCATTTATTGCACACCACATTCACTCAATAAGCTGCATGGTTTGAGATATAATTCAGTTCTCTAGCACAAAGTTTTATACTTACCATTAGGTGTTTAATGAAAAATTTTAGCTAAAACTTGAGGTTTTATCAGATTTAATACAGCTTTACACTTCTCTCCGAAAACAGTCAAGCTCCTGGAGGCGAGCAGTGGGCGGAGCTAAAGAGTCACGAGCACGCAAAGTGCTTGCGCAGTGATTGTCTGCAAGCTGTGACATTGACATAAATAAAACAGGAACAAAAATTGTATTGACTTAAATTTTATTAAATTTGTTTATAAAACATTTGTCATCAAAATGCCAGGAACAAACACACTTGCACAACTCCATTACTGCTCCAGAGAAACAAACAGCATCCACTTTTCACTTAATGCTGTGCTTTTTGGGAAGCCGAACAAGATTATCTTTAAAAACAACCTCTAAAAACAACATTTACAAATCCTTCTCAAGCAAGTCCTGCGCAGCGCTGCCGACGACATCCATAACCGCAACCCGAATGAAGCACATTGATGGGCATGTTTTTGCTCTGGGGTTTCTCAAAATCATCATTAGCCAACTATGGTCACAAGCTAACCTGTAGGTTTTGGTCTCCAATTTGACGTCCACCTCCTGCTGTGTGACAACATGCTCAATGATCTAGAAAAATGTAATTGCGTTTTGTAACCAAAACTTTTTTATGCCTATTAATTTTGTTTTGTGCCTTTACAAAAACTGGCTTTCAAACACCCACCATGAGGAACATTCTCTGCAGTGATAACTATCCTCGGTCTCCTATATATATTTTTAGAAGACATATTTTTTCTGAACTGTGAATGCTTTCTGCACAATTAGCTTCCTTCCTGCATTCAGTCCATTCTTGCTCAGTGCCAGTCATTCTTTCAGTCAGCCTTGAGGATCGCGGTGCATCTCTATCTCTGTCCCTGCCCCCCGTCCTTGGTAACCTGAGCTATATGCAACCCCATACAGCAGTGGCGTTGAAGACAGACAGCACTATGAATGACAGCTCCAGTCAAAACAGCACGAGTGTGTCATTCACACAATGGATATCTTACTCAGGGCTCAGCTGTAAGTAAAGGAGGGAAAAAAGGAGAGTGAGACGTACAGGAAGTAATGTGTCGCCCTAATGGCCCTTTGGTGTAAAGAGTTTGCCGTCAGATCAATATGCGTTCACTCCCCCAGAGAGCGAGCGCGTTGTGAGAAACGTGACAAGTTGTTGTAAAATCGCATGTGTGTGTGCGCGCGTTTTCAGATCATATCCCATTGATGGAGTAAATAGATCCCACTGTCTAAGGTAAGGGAGATCAAGCGCCACGCCCATAACAGTAGATTGAATTGAAATTAGTTGGCTCCATGCGGCTCATTCTGGAGTTGCGCTCCACATTACTGTCAGGACCGAATAGCTCACGGAGCCACAGTAAATTGAAGTTGCAATCTGGTTGGAGCTGCACAGAAAACAAGACTGAAAAGAAGCTCTGTGTGAGTCTGACAGGGACGTCAAAATGAAGGTAAGAGAAATTACGACGACTTTAGGGATAAATGAAACCGAATCTGCCTCGGCCTTGTAAGTCATACCGAACTCATTGAACCGTTACTCATTGAAACTGCCAGTCAAGCACCTTGATGCTAGTGGTCTCTCTGGGATGTCTGACCCTCGCCGGGTCCTGCATCAAAAGGGGCCAAAACTGCGCCGATGTTAGGAAAGTCTGCTTACTGGGGAGTCTAGTGCTTGGCTCCCTCAATAATTCATTCAAAATCATTAAAAAAACTTTATTGAGCTCTACTGAATTATTAACTGCCTGTCGACTTTTGGCCTGTTGCCACAGCCTCTTCACAGCCTTTATGCTTATTAGCACAGAATGAAGTGATTGCGGTTTGTGCTATACGTACCCCTTCAGTCCAGCTCGACAGCCTTCCAAGAGTTCACCTCTGTGCAAGCTGTGCTCAAGCTAAATGGCAAAACCGTGTTTACAAACAGGATCAAGGGATAATTTCCAACATCTTTTCATTTCCTCATCTCCCCCTCCACTCAAGATTTCTTTTTTTCTTACCGCTGATGCATTTTTCATGTCCCCCAGAGCCCTCGCGATGGGAACTGACCCACAATGCAACTCTTCCTGCTGAGTTGAAAAGCAGGAAGTGGCTTCTCGCAGGCCTCTCCCTCTGCTGCAGGCAACGGGACGTGCTCGGAGGATATGGGATCATGCAGGTAATTAAATAAATAATCAAAACTCTTTTGACTGCAGCACTTACCTGGAATGGATCGTCTCTGATGACCAATCTCAAACTGACACTGTTCTTTATTTATTCATATGTGCATTATTACTTATTCAGAGCCTTTCAGCGACGACTCCTGGTGGGCAATGGCGCCTATTAACACTGTGTGTAGCGCTCTGGGGCCACTTAAAAGGCAATCATATGGGCTGTAAACGTATACTGAAGTCCTCTTACACCGTCAATTCAAATTGACTTTACAGTGCAAAGACCCTTTTACTGCTACCATGCCAGCAGAGTCTCCAAGATCTGACATCAGAACATGGCTTAATAACCTCAAACATAAGACTAAACCACTGGGTGGTATGATGGCATACACCAGGGGTGCCCAACCCTGTTCCTGGTGATCGACTGGCCTGAAAAGTTTAGCTCCAACTCTAATTAAACACACTGAAGCAACTAATTAAGGTCTTCAGGATCACGTGAAAATTAAAGGCAGGTGTGTTTGATTAGAGTTGGAGCTAAACTTTTCAGGACAGTCGATCGCCAGGAACAGGGTTGGGCACCCCTGGCATACACTGTACAACCGGTATTCTGTTATACCATTTAAACCACAGTATATCCAAAAAATCTCCCCAGTCTCCTGTTTATATCTTTTCTGATCTGTAAATGCTTTCTGCACAGTTAGCTTCCTTCTTGCACTCAGTCCATTCTTGCCCATGGTGGCAATAAACGGGCCTTTACATTGTAAAGCTGATTTGAATTGATGGTTCACGTTGTTGTGTCTCAAAGGTCTGACATCATTACACAGGTTAATAACCTCAAACATAAGAGTAAACCACTTAGGACTGGGTGGTATGACGGCGTACACTGTACAACCGGTATTCTGTTATACAATTACAATTAGTATATCCGCTGTGCAATTATTGTTACTATTATTACAATTAACATTATTACTGGCACCAAACTATAATCTGCTTGCACTCACAGCTTTGCTGATTACATGCTTTTAAAAATAAAGGTTCCAAAAGTTGTTTTTTTTTTTTTTTTTTAAATGATTTCCTAAACAAAAAACCTTTCAGTGAACAGTGCTTAAAATAACTATTTTTTTTCTTAATGTAAAGACTATTTTAATAAACTGAAGGACATTTTTCTATTATAAAGAACCTGTTGCAATGTAACAGTTCCATGGATGTTAAAGATTCTTCATGGAACTACTGTTGCTGAAAAAGGACCTTTATTTTAAAGTGTGTTGGAGGAGATTTAACTTTGAGATGTCACTGTGATGTAAATAACAGTTTTAATTATAGATTCTGAGAAACAGTGCAATTTGCTTGATAATTTAAATAATTTAAGTGATGTGTGGTTGCACAGATTTGCATATACTATATCTGCAATTTTATATTGTCTCTAAACATCCATATTTATAATATATTACTTTTTGGTTTTATTGAGTTTTTTGTCTTTTAAAATGTTATATAATGTGAATACAAACACATTCATTACCATTTAAAAGTTTGGGGTTGGTAAGATTAAAAAAAAAAAAATGATAGAAGTTTTTTATGCTCACCAAGGCTGCATTTATTTGATAAAAAAATACAGTAAAAGAGTAATATTGTGAGATGATATTATCATTTCAAATATGTTTTAATATGTTTTAAAATGTCATTCATTCCTGTGATGGTAAAGCTGAATTTTTAGCAGCCATTACTCCAGGCTTCAGTGTCATATGATCCTTCAGAAATCATTCTAATATGCTGATTTGGTCCTTTAAAAAATATTTCTGATTTAGTATTAAATTATTGGAAAATAAAAAATCATTTTTTGACTATTTGCAGTAAAAATAACCATTTCATCATTTATACAGTTGATACCATGATACAATTAAAATGTATTAAGTTATCTAATTACCAAATAACGTGTGTAAGCCTTTTGGGGCTCTTATTTGGAAGAGAAAGCATTATGTGTGGGATCTTTCTGTCTTGGGGAGTCACAAGGTGACTTTTTTGTCTTTTTCTTTTTTTTTCAGTACATCAGACTGTGGCTTAATGTCCTGGGACATCGAGTAACCGCAGGCTAATGAGATGGCCGAACCCCAGACGCTTGACACAGAATTCAATTAGACTGCGCTCTCACTACCTTTTACAGAGGTAGGAACTGGCGTGAGAAAAGTCTGGTGGGAAAAGCATTTTTTTTTTCTGAGTTGAGAGAGAGAGAGAGAGAGAGAGAGAGAGAGAACATTAGAAATAGAGAAATAACAACAGCATACACATACACCTGGCCGTTTTTACTTGATCATTCACTGTTTTGGAAATATTCTGTGCAATAATTCTTAGCCAAAGTCTGTGCTGTGCTGTAAAGTGACACAAAGCTCTGTCTGTGATAGATGAATACTGCAGTCATTTCATCCATAAATTTCTTACCAGGCAAACGCATCCACTGCGATGTTGTCCTGTCTACCCTGGAGTTCATGGTAAAGGCAGTGACATAACCTTTTTTGCTATCTACAGGCCTCTCTTTGTCAGTATGTCACTCATGACAAAGCACTGGACTTCTGGGTATAGTGGGTTTGTGTAGCATCAGCAGTCTCAGAGATATGGCTGGCATTTGGTACAGTTTGCATCAGCGTCTCTACCGCAACATGGGGAAACACAATGAAAATGGAGACAGATGAATACAGATGGGTGCACCTCAGAGGCTCCCGTAAAACGACTCTGTGGTGAAGGAGCTGCAGCAAACAGCTCAACCTTAGCTTTTCTTCAGCGTCAGCAGGGCTGGGCTAGAGTAGAGATGGCTCATGTGGTTGTTGATGATTTATCTTGTCAAGAATCTCCGGTTCTTTCTCTCTCGCTAGCTTTTACACAGGCACGCACACACTGCATGCTCTTGTCTGTTTTGTGTCAATCATGCACACTGGGCTCAAAATAACTAATAAAGAAATAGATATTTTTGGCTGTACTGTAAAAACAGTGGATAATGTTATTTTCTTGATGCTTAATTTGAATGACAAAAATAGGTTGTGTTCTTTGATCAACATGCCTTGTTAGTCTCCTAAAGCCACATCAGATGAATATATAAACTGAATATAAGCTTATTCTGGCCAAGAGCTGACTGGAAGAAACTGAAGTACAGTAAAGTAACCAACCTAAGCTTGTTCTGTTTTTACTTGCCGCAAAACAGGTTAGATTATATTACAATTACAGACCGACATGAAAAAAAAAAAAGATCCAAAAATGAGACTAAACTCGGAAAACAAAGTGGGATATCAGGGCTCAACAGTAAGGTTTTTATCTGATTGCCCAGGATAGTTCAGATTTCCCCTTGCCTTGCCAACATTTTTTCATTTCAATCTATATTTTTATTATTTAGTATTTTTGCATGAGCTATTTGTTATTTATTTTAATATAAAATTGTTTATTATGAATTTTTCACTATTCATATATTTTGAATATCTAGTTTCATATATAGTTTATACTTAATATATAGTTATTTTCACAAAAACAGCAATACAATTCAGACATTTTTGTTAGCCAGTCATTTAGAAATTTAAATAGAATATAACATAAATATATTCAATAATCTATTTATTATATATTTTTGTATAATTTTGATGTATAATGTTTACAGTTATTACATAATTTTTAAATATTGTACATTTTCACATAATTTATAATAAATATTGTTCTTGTATACTTTACAAGGACTGCAATCATATAAGTCACATTCTTGCAATTCTTACCAATCTGGGTTGGCCAATAATTTTACCTGAACAAGCAAGGGCTTTGTTTGGTTATTTTATTTTGCCCCAAGCTCTTTCACACTTGTTTTTGGATAAATCATCCATACTGTTGAGCCCTGAATTTGCAGTTCTGTCTGTGGATATCTATTTTACTTTTTGCTTTCAGCAAAGTACCTTAATCAACATCTATATTTATTTGATATCTGGAAAATTTTTGCATAAATGCATAAATAAATGCATAAATACATACATACATACATACATAAAAGACTGTTCCTGCATCACCATTTTCCATTTTTACCAACATGTCAGCTGAGATTTTAACCAACCATGTTTTGTTTGCTGATTGGTTTTCATTGGGTTTGCTTGGTAGCCACACTAATAGTGAAATCTCATTGGTCTATTGTTATTGTTGAGATTGGTTTATCATGGTTTCGATTTGCCAAGGTTGTTGATACAGATCTACTTGTATATATCACCTTGTGCGTTCTGTGACTGAGAAAAACATTGGTGACTGAGGTAAATGGCCTATTCAAATACTGTCAGCATGTGAAGTTCATGTCAGATCAAGTCAGTCAGGATTTCAAATACACAAAACAAACTGGCACGGCCTCTCTAGATGCTTGACAGAATACCAAAGCACAACATAAGTAGAGAGCAGGAAAAAAAGAACATGACAACTTTCTGCTCTCAAAAATTAGTTCCACGTGAGTGGCAAAAAAGCTTCTGCTAGAGTTTGTGAACAACACAGGCCTGTGAGGATGGAAGTTAGCACGTCACCGAGAATGCATTAAGACCACGTTTTAATACCTCACATATGCTGTGAACAAGACAACATCTTAGATAAGAGAAAGAGTCAAAAAATAGATCATTTCTTTCAAAAAGAGCAATGGAGGACAGAAAGACAACTGCTTTTACTACGTAACATGCTAACTGCTAATCTAACCCCACCACTGGTGTTCCCTCTGTTCCGATTTACCCAGCAGATGGGATGTCTACTTTGAGACACATGAAAACCTTCTCCATCAAGCTCCACTGAGGGATTTAGAAAGGTACTTGACAGTTTTTTCTGTCAGGCTGTCCCATGACACTCTAATGCCACCCTTGACATGTGATGTAGCGAGCTAGCGTTAGCTTGCTATTGTGAAACCCCAGGGCGGGTGCTTGGTGTGTGTTACTGCTTTTACACATCTGGTCACGGCTTTCCTCTAGAGTGAAGTTGCCGGTGGGACCATTCGTCTTTCTGGCCACGCTTTCAATTACAGAGCGGTGGCCTCCAAAACAATCCCTCAGCAGGCTGCATGACAGACAGAGCCGGGAGTTTTGAGAGACTTCGGATAAAACCACAAAGGGTGATCGATAAGTCATCAGGGACAGAGGGAGGAGGAAGAGAAAGGGAGGAGTGAGAGAGAAGTGGAGAGAAAGGAAAGGAAAGGAGAGAAGACATTTGAGAAAAATAGAGAAATTAGATATAATATAATTATAAAAAGGCACTAATGTCATGTTTTTTGCCTTGGTATTCAAGGAGGTGCCATGTAAATGTCATGGTGTTGTAATATGAATATGGTTGTTGTGGAAATTTTGTGCTTTTTTGTGACATTATTACCTTAATTACCTCTCTGCCAAAGTGTCTGAAATATTTAAATATTAATTAGTACTATACACTAGTTGCACAATATATCTGTAGGCTGCCATTTTTGCCTGGTATATGAGATGCTTTCATTTACTAGTGTCAGTCTATATATTTAATTGCACATGCTCATTTCCCATAGTTTTACATTTAGATTACCTCTGGCATCATCAACACTCACTTGTTAATCTTTAAAAACACAAATAATTTAATAACACTACTTAATGTAACATTTGGCACATCTCAAAATAAATATCCATTTTTTTGTAATGTACATTTATATATACACAGCCATTCAAAAGTTTGGGGTCAGCAAGATTGATTGATTGATTGATTGGATATTTTTTATGATAAAAATAATACTTTTATTAAACTAGGATGCATTAAATTGCTCAAAAGTAACAGTAAAGACATTTATAATGTTACAAAAATTTATATTTGCAATAAATGGTGTAGTTTTGTACTTTATATTGATCAAGATATCCTGAAAAAAATGTCACAGCTTCCACAAAAATATTAAAGAGTTTTCAACACTGATAATAATAAGAAATGTTCTTGAGCAGCAAATCAGCATATAAGAAGGCTCTGAAGGATCATGTCTTGTCAAGACTGAAATATGTCATTACAAGAATAAATGAAATTTAAATGATCTAGATTAAATTTAAATGAGTATGATTTATTTATGCAAAATAGTATATAATCTGTGGTATTTTTTGGCCATATTATGAAAATAATTATAGGCTTTTCAGATAGTTTAGTCAAACAAGTTTTCTGAACAACATGAGGGCCAGTTAAGTGATTTTAATTTTGGCATTAAATCCAGCAGTAACCCTTAAAAATGAATTGAAAAGGACAAAAGAGTAACATTACAGTGGTGCAGGACAAAATTCACTAGATTGACATTCCCTTAAAGGATTAGTTCACTTCCAGAATAAAAAATTCCTGATAATTTAGTCACCCCCATGTCATCCAAAATGTCTTTCTTCTTCAGTCGAATATAAATGAAGGTTTTTGAGGAAAACATTCCTCGTTTTTTCTCCATATAGTGGACCGATCGTTTCGCTAGATAAGACCCTTATTCGAGGTGGGATCGTGTAGAGACCTTTGAAGCTGAATTGAAACTGCAATTTTGACCGTCAACCCATTGGCCTCCATTGAAGTCCACTATATGGAGAAAAATGGAATGTTTTCCTCAAAAACTTTAATTTCTTTTCAACTGAAGAAAGAAAGACATGAACATCTTGAATGACATGGGAGTAAGTAAATTATCAGTAATTTTTATTCTGGAAGTGAACTAATCCTTTAATAGAGTTGACACTTCTATAGTATTTATGTAAGGGACCAAATGAAGCAAAAACATTTCGGTTTATACCTCTTTATAACCCTACGCAGTCCTCTTTTGTGCTGTCACCAATAAAAACAGTAATTGTGGTGAGAATAATTCGATCTAAACCCCTCAGAGCAGGTATCAGCTGTCCACACGCACTCCCTGAGCTCTCCAAGTTGAGAGGAGAATTTGTGCGATAACAAAGCCTGCGTATGTTAATGGAGCCTGTTTAAGTGCCCCGCAGCACCGACAGAGCTGTCAGTCATCGCCCTCACGTGTACCACTTATCTGACCCCACAGCAATGCGTGAAGGGATATGACGGGCGGCCCGTCAGCCACGGGCATTACAAGATTAGCAGAAATGCGTCAGACAAATTTATCATCTTCGCTTGCCACCCTCATCCCATTTTTACTGTGCTTTTTCCATTCCCCCACTTTCAGTCATTGCTCAACTTTTTTTTCCTTGCTCTCATCAACACATTCTTTATAAGGAAAAAAATAAGCAGAAGTGTAAACTTTTGACCTCTGAGCTACAAAAAAAGCCTTTCGTGATCGTACTAGTCTGAACTCCACTAGGAATTTATCTTGAAAAGCTACTCCAAATCTAAGCTGAGTTGTCACCACGCAATTCATGGCTGACACATACTATTTCAGTCACAATTGTGAGCAAACTCAGGCTTTTGGATGCATTTATTTGTCTGACTTCAGCCTCTCCGTTTCGTTATATTTTTAACGTGCGACTGCCTTGAGTTCTTTGCTAGGTCCTGTCTGCCTTGGGTCTAGCCGTAAGTCAAAGAGCTAAGTGCTAAGGATAACAACAACTCTCCTGCAAGCAAAGGGTATTTCTGGAAGCTTCATTTCACGGTGATTGCTGGACACCAGCATCTTAGGCCAGGACAGCCTTCACAGAAACACAAAGAACTCTAGGCTTGCTTTATTGACTAACTTTTTTAAAAATAGTTTTAAAACGCTGTCCGCCTTTCCCGAATTCACCTGAAGCATTTCTCTTTAATGGAGCCTCACTTAAAAGCTGTTGTTGCCAGGGCGACATACATTACCTCAGTAATAACTAAATGCAGACATGGCCCATTTCCTGCTTTTCATCATCCTACAGCCGCGTTTAACCTTGACGCACAATCTTTAGTCTGACCCTCTGAAGCAAATCCAACTTCAAAAGGAGGTGAGATTAAGCAAGCGTTAACCGTGATTCAGACCTGAGTGTCCATTTGGATCAGACCGTGGAAAAAATATTTCAATACATTCATTGAATGAGAGTGATGTGGTTGACATCTAACGGGTCAGAATCCGAATGATTAAATGAAATATCAGTGAATGCTAATTTGGCACGAACAACAAAATAAATGAATTAATCAAAATTAAACATGAATAATTAAAGAATATCTTAAGATCCTAAAAATCTGAAAGCTTTATGCTTAAATGTTTCAAAATATTTATTATAATGGATTAATTGGACAAGATAATGAATGAAACGCATGTGTTACATACATGTAGTGAACTTCAATAGAAGATGCTCCTGATGAAGATAGATGAAAGAATGTGAAAATCTATCTGTCCGTTACTGGGGCCCAGTAATGCACAACACAACGAAATTGGCACAACACATAGACTGTAAAAAAAGATGGACGATGCGTCTCCACTTCCTTCCACTATAGAAATTTGAAGCCAATTCATCTCAGTATGGCCGCTGCCATCTTGAGGAAATGACGCCATTTGGAGCCAGAGTCTGCGCAGTAGAGCTTCGTTTGGAGCCAGCGTCTGCACAGTAGTGTCATGAGGTGGAGCCGCGATATCAAACTCCCACCCGAACTTGTATTGGCAGTGTAATTAATTTTTTATTTTGACGCAAGTCCCATACGTTTACATGGAGAGGGTCGGGGTTTATTACCTGTACTGCAGCCAGCCACCAGGGGGCGATCAAAGAGCCCACAGCTTCACTTTTCAGGACGTGTGAGACACACCCGGCACAACACAACAGAAACAAGTTGCAACACAATGGAAACAAGCCGCAACACAACGGAAACAAGCCACAACACAACAAAATTAGCACAAACACAACATAAACGAGCCACAACACAATGGAAATGATCTGAAACACAACAGAAATGAGCCGCCACACAACGAAATTAGCATAACACAATGGAAAAAAAGCTGCAACTCAAAGGAAACAAGCTGCAACACAGCAAAACTAGCTCAACACAATTGAAACAAGCTACAACTCAACGGAAACAAGCCACAACACAAAGGAAACAAGCCATAACACAATGGGGAAATTAAAAAAGCTGCAACTCAACGAAAACAAGCCACAACACAACACAATTAGCACAAACACAACAGAAACGAGCCATAACACAATGGAAATGATCTGAAACACAACGGAAATGAGCCGCCACACAACGAAATTAGCACAGCACAATGGAAAAAAAGCTGCAACTCAAAGGAAACAAGCTGGAACACAGCGAAATTAGCTTAACACAATCGAAACAAGCTACAACTCAACAGAAACAAGACACAACACAAAGGAAACAAGCCGCAAAACAATGGAAACAAGCCGCAACACAACAAAATTAGCACAACACAATAGAAACAAGCCGCAACAAAAGGGAAACAATTCACAACACAACGGCAACAAGCTGCAACACAACAAAATAAGCACAACTCAATAGAAACAAGCAACAAAAAAACGGAAACAATTCGCAACACAACGGAAAGAAGCCACAACACAACAAAATTAGCACAACACAATGGAAATAAGCCACAAAAAAACAAAAATTGCACAACACACATAGATAGAACGATCTATGCATTGATAGATAGATAGATAGAACGATAGATAGAACGATAGATAGACAGAATGATACATAGAACAACAGATAGATAGATAGATAGATAGATAGATAGATCATTGAAGTATATTAAATTAGGATGTATGTTTTATTCATTGTCCAGTTCAATATTTAATTATAAGCCTTCAGATTTAAGATCTTAAAAAAAAACAAAAAACATAAATTCAGTCAAGTATGTCCAAACCAGTGATGTAGATCAGAAATATCTGTCTTAAAGTAGCATAACAGCTTTCTCAAATGGCTCAACATACATTAGCATCTGCTCAAAGGCTTCAAGCAGTTGGAAGCCACTATAATCCACACCTCCTTTAGTTATTAGTATTCCCCAAACTCATGAAGCACTGTTCATCCAGAGTCCCTTGGGATCCAAACCTTCTGGGTAGCGAAACTATAGCGGAATCAACTCCTGCAGCACAGATATGATCAATGCTTCTTACACAATCTGTACTCCCTGCCCACACACACAAACACAACTATGAAGGCCTGGATGAAGGGAAACCCCGACCTCAAACCATGTAACATACATCATACACATATAGAAGACAGGCCGAGGCTGACTTTCTGCCCACAGATACAGCAGCAGGGAATGCTAACAAACATAAAGTGTGGGAACAGAAGACAGTAGGTTGCCAGTAAAAGGTTTTATTAAGGAAACATGATAGCTAGGGTATGTCTCTAGTGTTGTCCTTTAGATACACCATATTAGCGAGACACACAAGATGCTCTTTGGAGCCATAGTGGGTGCACAGTATAAAATAGGTTGCAATATTCTGAAATTATTCATCGTCAATTCCGATTAATTAATCTATTTGGTTGTTTCATGCAATATTAGCATTCAAGGATATTTCCATTTCATCAGTTGGATTTTTCCGCCTGTTTGATGTCAACAGCATCGATCTCATTCAATGCACCAAATGAAGATATTGAAATAAACATTATTTTCATTCCGTTTGCTACTTAAATTCAAATTAAATTCAAATTGGAATTCAAAATGCATTTTCAATTCAGTTCTAACTGGTGCACAACCCTGGTCCAAACTGACTATAGTGGATGTTCCATTATGAAATACCACTCAATATTACTTGGACCTGCAGCGTTACAACAGTGCTTTCATCAGCAAGTGTATAATTCAGTAATATTTAATGAATGCATTTTCGTGTCATTATCAATTCTAGTGCTGATTAAAAGTCAAAACCTTCCTCTTCAATGTCATTTTTCTCCTTCCTGATTGCCTCTCCCTTATTCTCTGCTCTCTTTATCGCTCTTTCTCACTTTACACACTCACTTCTTGCCCCCTCTCTCTCTCTCTCTCTCTCTCTCTCTCCCTCTCTTTCAGTCTATCAGCATGTGTTCCAAGCACTTCCTGGCACCTCGGCTCTGCAGTAATATAACTGTAGCTAAACAATAGCTTACAGTAAAACCCTGGAATGAGATCAATGGTTTGTTTTATTAGGGGAGGAGACAGACATGCCTGGATCCATGTCTTTCCTCATAACTTGATTGTACATGGTCTGATCCAATTCATTTATGTTTAAATCTCTGTAACAGCATTTTCAAATGTCTGCAAGTAAATATGGTTACATAAATATTAGCGTCAGTACAGAAAGGTCAGCAGTTATATCTCTGCCTGCATAGACAGCTGCCTTCTAAAGGGGTGTTTACACTGACAGTGATTAAATTGCTGGAGGTGGCCAAGTGTCCGTGCTGTTGGTCTACTTGAATGCTGTATCCAGCTGTGTCGGGCAGCAGATCACGGTCTGCACACTTACTGGTAATTGCCGCATCACATCGTAGCTCATTTGCGTAAAGTATAGTTATCTTTGTCTTTGTTGCATCGAAAGAAATCAACGATAAAAACGATTTTAGGTTGATTTGCCATTGCAGGTAATTGTTGTAGCGTGTAAACGTGCTAAATGGGCGCATCTGGCAATTACAGTGTTTCACTGGCTTTTCAGTGTCTCACGCCATGAGTCCTGCGTTTTTAAGATGCGTGTCACATTGAAACAGTTGTGACGTGCAGCTTAGGAGATAAATCGAGGGGGCGATAAATGCATTTACATATAGACAAGCTGCCTATTTATGTTCTCAGTGAGGTATGGGAGTTACTGCACCAATAAATGTGCCTTTGTTGATTCAAGTCATGTCCGTTTTATTTGTATATTTGATTTTTTATTAATTAATTAATTTTGTTTTTGCAATATTTATTGCAATACATATTGTTTCAAAATGTATTAATTTCTTGGTGTGCAAGGCAAAGATAACTGTGAAAAAAAGCCCCTATGAGGTTATAGAGCCTATAGATTCTTGTAGAGTTTAAAATTAGCATGCCAAATATTGTCCATTTTTAATTAGACTATAATTTTATTTTATTTATTTATTCATTCATTCATTTCATTTTTTAAATATATTTTAAAATACATTTCTCTCAATTTGTCTGATCTTGGATACATTTTTTAAAACTTTCTTTAGTGCATTAAGTATACATATGACTCCACATTAGAACTTGGCCAATTTTTTATTCGTATTTTGAACATCTGTGCCACTTACATTTTTATATTTACATGCGCCTTTACATGCATTTAAAAGCTGTCTAAGTTGGCAGCTCTCTAGCTGTTGGACCAGTGCTTATATGCTCATATGCACAGATGAGTCATTAGTTATAAGGCCAAACAAACAATATAACATTTTTCTTTGTGTATCATTTTACAGAACCATCTATGCATGCTTCACATATAAAGAGCATTCTACCATAATTCTACAGAATGATGACAATTTCAAAAATTAGCATGCAAAAGCACAATGATTTAAGTCTTGAATCAAATGGAACAACCTCCCCTGCTATCTCTCAGCAAATTGAGCCATCAATCTGCAGATTTAACAATGATAGGGCAAAGAGGAAGCAAATGAACACTCCCATTGCCCTCTTAAATTAATTAATAAAACAAAGGAGAGACGGGTCCCACACAGCACTTAAATTATTCAGAGGTGTCCTGCCGCTTTGATTAATGGACCTGCAAGGATGCAATGTCAGAGAGAGGTAATCTCTTTGGTGACACTTCATGTTCAAACATAAGATTTTAAGGTCGGTGGGATGGCGCAAGGGTCATTTGGGTGAGAAGTACAGTACCGATAGCAGAGATGTAAAACTTATTCCGATGGAGGGGAGAATGAGGCTACAGTAGTTGACACCAGTGTTATAGTTACTGTTATACTGTTATAGTTTTTATTAATATTTTTAATTTGCTTTTATTATTTATATTTTCTATTTTTAATGTAATTTTAACTGGAAGAAAGCCTGTTAATCAACATATTTGCTATACATACTGCCAACTTATTTGCTGTAATTACAATATATTGGCAAAGGATTGTAGCTTGGTGCTTAACACTGCCCTTTGTGTTTTTTTTTCCCTCCTACTTTTCTTTCTTTCTCTTGTTTTTCTCTGTGCATTGGTATGGCAGACTGACTCACTCAAGGGAATTTAAAAAAAAAAATAAGGGTAGATAGAAACACATTGTGTGTGTGCGCATGTATGTGTCTGTGTGTGTAGATGAAGGAACCTGGCAGAGCTGTCTTGCCTACAGCCAACCTGCCTGCAGATCACTCTGGCTGCAGGCTGAATATCTCCCATCACAGTGGCAACCCAAACACCACAGCCTCCTCTCACCTCAACCCTTCCTCCTCCTCCTCCTCTCCCCCACCTCTCTCACAATCTCTCTCTCTCTCGCTTATCTGCCTTGTCAGGTCGGTTTCTTCATCGGCTTTCTCTCAGACTCAATAGCTCAGTGTTGCCAACAAAACAGTTCCCAGAACCGGAGTCTGTCCCTCAGTGTAAAGAAATACTGCCACTGAAATCCACCACACCACTAGACTTCAGCACATCACACAACACTAACCTATCCTCACAGCCCACATTACGACAGGCCCATTCTAAAAAGGGTGCGTCCTTTAAAATTCCACCCGAATCGAATGTTAGTGGTGCATCGTGTCTGCTGAAATGCAGTTTTAATATGTCTACAAAAACTAATGGTGAAACACTGAGCTTTGGAGGCATTTTCTTGCTTATTTTATAGAAATGAGAGAGTGCTGTGTAAATGCTTTTTGAGTTTTGAGGCCAAGCTGTTAATGCGATTCCTTTAATGTCTCACAACATCAAGAGAGACAAATTAAAATAGCTTGTAAAGATCACATGGCCTCTTAAAATGGGATTTTTTGCCTACTTCAGTTAGTTTCTCAGCTGTTGGTAAGTTACAACACATACAGGTGCATCTAAAAAAATTAGAATAGCGTGAAAAAGTTCAGTTTTTATTTGTAACTTATTTCAAAAAGTGAAACTTTCATATATTCTAGATTCATTACATGTAAAGTAAAACATTTCAAAAGTTTTTTGTTTTAATTTTGATGATTACAACTTACAGCTCATGAAAGTCATAAATCCAGTCTCTCAAAATATTAAAATATTTTCTAAGATCAATAATAATAATAATAAAAAAAAAGATTTGCAAAACTGAAAAGTTCAAGTTCTTTAAAGTATGTTCATTTATGCACTCAGTACTTGGTCGGGGCTCCTTTAGCACAAAAATTCCAGCATCAGTGAGGTGTGGCATGGAAGCGATCAGCCTGTGGCACTGCTGAGGCACTATTGAGCCTTCAGCTCGTCTGGATTGTTGGATCGACTGTTTCTCATCTTTCTCTTGAAAATATCCCATAGATTCCATATGGGGTTCAGGTCAGGCATGTTGGTTGGCCAATCAAGCACAGTAATATCATGGTCAGCGAACCACTTGGAAGTGGTTTTGGCACTGTGGGCAGGTGCTGCAAAAGGAAATCAGCATCTCCATAAAGCTTGTCAGCAGATGGAAGCATAAAGTGCTCCAAAGTCTCCTGGCAGAAGGCTGCATTGACTTTGGACTTGATAAAACACAATGGACCAACACCAGCAGACGTCACGCCACCCCAAATCATCACTGACTTCGGAAACTTCACACTGGACTTCACTTTTTCTCCGTAGCCCAGGTAAGATGCTTCTGAGATTGTTTCTGTTTCAGAAGTGGCTTGGTAGCCCTTTTCCTAAAGACGTCTGAGCGTGGTGACTTTTGATGCACTGACTCCAGCTTCAGTCCACTCCTTGTGAAGCTCTCCCAAGTGATTGAATCAGCTTTGCTTGACAGTATACTCAAGCTTGCGATCATCCCTGTTGTTTGTACACATTTTCCTACCCAAATTCTTCCTTCCAGTCAACTTTGCATTTAATATGCTTTGATACAGCACTCTGTGAACAGCCACCCCTTTCAGTAATGACCTTCTGTGACTTACCCTCTTTGTGGAGGGTGTCAACGATTGTCTTCTGGACCATTACCAAGTCAGCAGTCTTCCCCATTATTGTGGTTTCAAAGAACAAGAGATAACCAGAATTTATACTGTAGGGATGGCCATTTACAGTTTTTCTCGATTGCTAACACACTATTAGAGCCCTGCACGGGCCTCAAATTTAGGCCCTAGCCCGGCCCTGGCCCGAGATGCTCAGGCCCTAGCCCGGCCCGTGTCCGACAGCTTATCAGAATTACCGGCCCGAGTCCGACCCGAGCCTGTCTTTTTTTCCCCCTTCTCCCAAAACAGCTTATACTACTGTTTCGGCTATTAAAATAGTTCAGTTTTGAATGTAATGGCAAAATTATTATATTTCGTTAAGTTTTTTTAAGTTAATTTAGAAAAACGTTTGGAACGTTTTTGTTTGTTAAATATAAGTTTTTGTTTTTTAAAGTAACGACCAAGCGACCAGCGGCAGACAGTGAGTTGATCATAGCCTATGTTTGATCAATTTAGCCTTCTCAAATCATCACGACTTGCCTAAAATAAAATCTATAGATATATTAAAACAGTTCAAGCATATAATAATGTTTTAACGTTAAACCTGCGCTATAATAATTATAATGTGCGCTATAGCCTATATCCAAGTTTGAGTGGAGAGTGGAAGCTAAAGTACGCTCTGCAGGACATGGAGGCACCAACGCAAACACTTGGATTTTTTTCAGCGGAAACAAATTAAAATAGCCTACGCCGTCATTTTTTTTTTTTTCTGATAAAGGTAAGAGTAATACATACATAATTCGGAACTGTAAAGGGTCTACTTTTATTTGTGTGCACTCACAATACCAACAAAAGGTTGTGCTTTTAAAAACAAAGAAAACAAACATGATGTGCGTCTTGGCATAGGAGCGCTTTACAAAAATGAACCAGTGAATACATGCCTTTGAAGTGTGTTTTCTTCACCAGGGAAAGAATTCTTCGGTCATCCACCACAGTTGTTTTCCGTGGTCTTCCGGGTCTTTTGGTGTTGCTGAGCTCACGGTGCGTTCCCTTCTTTTTTAAGAATGTTCCAAACAGTTGTTCTGGCCACGCCTAATGTTTTTGCTATCTCTCTGATGGGTTTGTTTTGTTTTTTCAGCCTAATGATGGCTTGCTTCACTGATAGGGACACCTCTTTGGATCTCATCTTGACAGTTGACAGCAACAGATTCCAAATGCAAATAGCACACTTGAAATGAACTCTGGACCTTTTATCTGCTCATTGTAATTGGGATAATGAGGGAATAACACACACCTGGCCATGGAACAGCTGAGAAGCCAATTGTCCCATTACTTTTGGTCCCTTAACAAGTGGGAGGCACATATGCAAACTGTTGTAATTCCTACACCGTTCACCTGATTTGGATGTAAATACCCTCAAATTAAAGCTGACAGTCTGCAGTTAAAGCACATCTTGTTCGTTTCATTTGAAATCCAATGTGGTGGTGTATAGAGCCAAAAATGTTAGAATTGTGTCGATGTCCCAATATTTATGGACCTGACTGTATATAGCGCTTTACTGTGTATTGCCATACACCCAAAGTGCTGTACAATCATGTGGGGGGTCTCTTCTCAACCCACCACCAGTGTGCAGCATCCACTTGGATGATGCGACAGCAGCCACAGGACAACGGCGCCAGTGCGCTCACCACACACCAGCTACAGGTGGAGAGGAGAGAGAGTCAATCAAGTGGATGGGGATTATTAGGGATTAGGGATAACTCCTCCATCGTGATTAGTGTAGGAATGCATATCACCTGCTTTAACAACTTCCATAACATCCTCCGTTAAATCTCTGTTTTCTGTTGTAAATGAAAGCATCCGTTTACCTTGGTCTCTTAGTCTTTTTTCTGTCATCTTTGGTTTTTGCAACTACAGTCTGACAAACTTTGGGCAACAGATCACGTCAACAAAGAGTCTGAAATCTTTATCTCAGTAAAACCAACAATGAAAAGAGATATTTCCACGTGTTTGCACTAATCAATTGTAACGTTTAAGGTTAGAAAATCATTTGGCATCTCTTAGCCTTGAATATCAACAACTGTCCCGGCCGCCATCTTGCGCGCGCCCCCTCTTTCATTTTAACTGACTGGCTGAGGCCATCCTAAAAATGCGTCACTACTGCACGTTGCCACGAAAGCTTGTCATTTGAACGTGTTTTTATGCCTTGCCCATTTAAACATTCAAAACACAGGACGCGGAAAAACTCAAATGAGTACTCCCGCGCCGTGTTCAGTGCGCTCACAGAGAACAAACCTAAACTTAATTGAACGTAAACAGTGTACCAAATATGGGATGTATCGTATCTTAAAGTGATCGCGCCTAATAGCTGCTGTCGGTGTCCTTAATGTTCATCCAAGGAATTAAATCAGAGAAAATCGCTCACAGCTCTTTACTGAACTACTTTGTAGTTTAACAAGAATTAATCTATATTTAATTTATACAGTGAAGACTATGCAATGCTATTTTATATTTGATTGTTTGGTTTCCGTACCTGGATACCTACAAACTTGAAAAAACTTAAACATAGTGTAAATAGCACAGATAAATATATAGAACAAACATATATTAAACCATTTCAAACAGGTACAACCTGCACCGGGGTCCCGCAAACCCCAGCTTCGGCCCGAAGAGCAGTGACAGATCACGAGATCTGCCAACTCTCCCAATTTTTCTCAGGCCAACATAACTAGCTAATAACTTCAGTAACATCAGTGTGCGGATCAATGAATGCAAGAGAACGGGGAGAAATAACACAGATATGTCTGTCTGAACTGAATACAATATTTTTATCTCCTTGTTTCAGATGATGAGAGAGATGAGAACTCCTGGCCAGCCATGTTGACCCTGCTGAAAAAACCAGCATATGCTGGTTAGGTATGTTTTGAAGCTGGGATGCTGGTTTATGTTGGTCCTTTGCTGGTTTATGCTGGTCCTTTGCTGGTTTATGCTGGTCCTTTACTGGTCCTTTGCTGGTTTATGCTGGTCCCTTGCTGGTTTATGCTGGTCCTTTACTGGTCATGTGCTGGTCCGACCAGCTTAAGACCAGCAAAGGACCAGCATAAACCAGCAAAGGACCAGCATAAACCAGCAAAGGACCAGCATAGACCAGCAAAGACCAGCATAAACCAGCAAAAGACCAACATAAACCAGCAAAAGACCAACATAAACCAGCATCCCAGCTTCAAAACATACCTAACCAGCATATGCTGGTTTTTTCAACAGGGGACTGAAAGTCAGGCTAGGGCATTTAAAAACAGGCACTCTTAAATGAGCATTAAAAATCGCCAGCTGATTAAACCTGTGCTTCAGGGACCATATTCAGGAAAAAAGCTCTTAACTGGCTGAGTAGATGGTTAGATGATTAACACAGTAGAAAGTCAGTCCAGTCTCCCCAGCTGTAAATGTCACTGGCTGTCTTGTGTTGCTTGTAATAAACTGACATGTTGATGTCACATAAGAAGTTTTTCAGAAAGCTGTCAGTTAGTACACATTAGTTAGTGGTGCTTATAGGGTGTCGCTTTGGGACGGCTAGGTGAGGGAGGGAAAAAGCAGAGTATGCTCACTACAAAAAAAACTAGACTACACCACTGCATAAAAGCTCAATTGGAAGGCTCCCTATGCACAGCGTGACGACGTAGAGACGTTTCGTCACGATCTTTAATCTGCATCACATAAAAAAAAATAAATAAAAAATCTGCTTCTTTTTGAAAACTGCTGTGTTTGATGGTATAGCTGTTTATTCACAAATCACAGTGTTCGTTTTATAATTACCGATCCAGTTCAGAAAAAGAAAACCGAAAAATAAGGAAGGAGTATTACACCACTTAAACTGAATGTTAACAAAACACTTCATTTATACCAGCAGTACAGCAGAATGATATATTTATCTGACATGTTGATTGTTAGAGTGGCACTAAAGTAAACCTTACTTCTATGACACTGGTGTCCAATCCAGTAGCTGATGCAGCTCTTGGTATTAAGAGTGAGCCAACACGTGTCATTCCCTCCTTAAAAAAGGATTTCAAGGTTTCCCTTTGTTCCTCATTAATGTGCGTTCTCTCTTGTTGAACATCAACAAACAAAGAAAAAGCAAGTCAGTAATAAATCATTAATAAAAAAGAGGGTAAGTGTGGATTTTGCAGATCATACCATCATTCTCAGACACACTCGCCTAATGCGTCTAGATTAGCAATTGTAAGGCTTACCTCTCTGGGCCATCTTCAACCTAAAACATACACAGAGAGAAACTTGCACAAGACAGATTTGTGAACGGGCCCTCTCTCTAGGCCTTCTCTTGGCCCAAAACCTAATTTTGGATTGTTTTACATAGATATAGAGCATGCAGAAGTCCTTGCACTTACAGAAACCCTCTGGAAATTGATGCTGTAAAGGGAGACAAAAAATTAGGTAAAGAGATATTAATGTTACACAGGCAGACAGATAGATAAACAGGCAGATAGCAGCAGACAGACAGGCAGACCTGTGCCTTTGGGTTTTATCTTTCAAGTTCAATGTTGTGGACAGCAATAAATGTTTATGTTAGCCTAAATCACTGCTGACACACAGAGATGCCACAGTCTATTTATTTCTAATTGATTGCCAGTGTTCGTCTTTTGCATGAATGTAATTGTAAGCTTCTAGCTAACAGTCACAGGTGACAGGTGTGTTAGCAGAGCAGCAGCCTGATTAAATTTAACGTTATAACGTTACCCTAAGGTTCCTCATGCATGACCAAAAGCTTTGTTCAAACCCCAAGAACTTTATTTTACATTCTAGTCAAGATCCCAAGGTTTCCAAACGTACCAAACAGCCATACAATACGTCCTGGGTTTGAATATTTCACTCAACATGAGTGAAATAGCTTCAGTAAAGCGTTACTGAGTAGATAGACAATAAGCACTACGCCTAATTGTCTTACAGTGTGGAGAAAAAGTCATTTTTATAGGCTAACTTTGCGTTTAACTAGTAAACTAAATTTCCCCATTAGCTTCAGACACATAAAGACATGCTAATTACATGCTAACAGGGTTATCTCATGTCAGCACTCATGTCATGCAACTTTAAAACACATTTTCTGTGTTGTTTTCGCTTATTGACTAATTAATCACAGTCTAAATGCTGGGTTTTATCATTTAAATGCTCTTACCTAAAAATATCAACCGAGAAATACCGCAACGTCGCCGCGTTCCACTAGACTTCCGGTTCCGGTTACCGGCGAGCTGGGATTGGATCTGGAGTCTTCTCTTGCGTTTGTATCAGTGATTAACCATATCGCAAGATGATAACAGCCTTCTGAGCCTACCAGTAGGTGCAGCAGACCTCTTCTGGCCCATATCTATGACCTGATATCCACTGATAACGCCTATTCAATCGAGTGATAACATCCAAAGCGGGTGAATAAACACTAAAAAGTATTTACCTTTACTGAAAAGCACATGAAATAACTGATTTCAAATAACTAATTTCAACATTTATTAGCCTATAATGCAGTATCAAGCAAAGCAAAGAAAACTAATGTAAAAAATTCAAGTTTTTATTTAATGTGATGCTCATTTTAATTAAGAAACAAAAAATCTTATTTTCAGAGTTATTTAATGTTGTGTTTAGCTGTCAATCTGTGTAGTTTATCAGTGATGCATGATGGGTAAGAATCCAGTTTGACCTCTTACCAATGACTCATCTTTGACTGTTTTTAGTTCTGATTGACTGATTCAGTTCTTCATTTTTGCAGTGAATCAGTTTTATGTAGAGACGAAGTCAGACTGTGAGGTTCATAACAGCAGGACAGGAAGAAGCCCTTCACCTACAAACTAAACACACATCAAACAAATGGCCACATACAAAATGTGTGTCCACCCTGCAGATCAAACTTACTTTTCTGAAGAAAACGAACCACAGCAGGTTTCAGTTTGACTCAGAAGATGAGCTGCTTGTGTCACACCTCAGTAAGACTGGCAATGAGAGATTACAGATGGTTTTAGGTTTTTTACGTTGTTTTATTTTCATATATGTGATGTTAATTAAATATGAAAATGTATATATATATATATATATATATATATATACATTTTCATATTTAATTAACATTACACAACATCAGACAACTACATTATTAATGTTAAAGGATATGAAAAGAAAAAAAAAAACACTATTAAAATGGTTAAAGTCTTCATAAGAGCCAGAAGATTTTTTTTTGTATTTTTTTATGTAACTAAATAACATGCTTTCAGATCATGAGAACTAGGAGGGTCAAACGCTGCCGTGGGAGGATTCACACCAGTCTGACTGTAATCAGCAAATATACTTTTTAGTTCAGACTTTTCACTGAACAACTGAAGAAAATGTTTCACGTTTTTATTTTGTTCTGTTTGTACTGGTGGAGTCTCACTGGTAAGTTTTATAAGCATTTTTATCGCTTGATAATTTAGCACAGTGAAACAAACTACTGTTAGTTTTCATGTGCTGTCAGAGAGATCTCAATTTAAAAAAAAAATAAAAATAAAATAACTCTGCAGCAATTGAACAACAATACAATTAAACAACTTAATGTGTATGTAAATAATGTGTAATTTCAAACTACTGCTGATTTCAGCTAACAGAAGTCTTAATCTGTTTTTGTATGTTCTTCAGGTATGTTTGGCGCTAAAACAAATAAAATACAGTCAGTGTCAGTGATGGAGGGAGATTCTGTCACTTTTCAGACTGGTGCAACTAAAATACATGAAGATGATGATATACTGTGGAAGTTTGGAGATGAAAAGTCTCTCATAGCTAAAATCAGCATTGAGAAAGGAATCTTCTCCACATTTGATGTTCCTGATGGGAGATTCAGAGACAGACTGAAGCTGGATCATCAGACTGGATCTCTGACCCTCAAGAACATCACATCTGAACATGCTGGACATTATGAACTTGAGATAAATGGAGCAAAACTGACATCAAAAACATTTAGTGTTTCTGTCTATGGTGAGTAGAGATCATTTGTCTCGTTCTTCACATATTAAGAAGT
>JAFVLL020020636.1:0-18504 GCA_021397915.2 Tor tambroides | reverse complement strand
ATAAACCCTTTAAAAAAAAAAAAAAAAAAAAAAACTAAAGCAAGCTTAAAAAAACTTTTAAATTAGCCTAATGTTTTTTTTTAATATTTATTTTTTTATTTATTTTTTTTAATCTAGCAACAGAACAGTAGTCAGGTATTCCAGACAGTGGACTAATTATAATCAGCAACAGTAGTAGAAAAAAGGCCTGCAAAAGTCATTATTTTCTTAGCCAAAAGCATTAGTCATTTAACAAAATACTGAAACAATATCATTAATAAATAGTAGCTAAAATGATAATCTTTTTCTGATGATGATATTCTTTTATAAAAATCAGCATTTTGAACAACACTTGGAACAAAGCCTTTTACATCGACACTGACAACATTGTGTATTGGATGCAATGTTCAATTTGGAAGTGAACTTAAAGAGTCAATATTTAGATGGGCTGTTTTGGTGCGGTACTGATCACAACGATTTGTCTGATGGATATATCTGAGATGTATTAATGTCATACTTTTAACAATAGATTGTCCACAAGCTAATGACAATAACACTAGCAGTCTTGCTAGCTAAACCATCAACCAAACAATCAATTTACGCTGCGCAAAGAAGTTACCAGAATAACTCATTATTTACGATCCTCTGACGTTAAAAAAGCTTCCAATTTAATGTTTTTGTCGCCAAAATAGACAAGCATGTGGTCTCGCCACCTTCCTGCTACAAGCTAAAAGCTAACTGAGCAAAGCATGACCATAAGAGTTTCCACACATGACCAACAACCCCATATTATACTTACAATCTGCAGAATGTACAACAATGGTGCAGGATATGATTAGCTCCTGGAATATGTCGTATAAAATATTTTGTATCTTGGCTTTAATACATATTAGAACTATACACAAGCTAATGGCGTAAGATGTAAGACTGTAACGTGAGAAACTGGTATTAAACACAACAACCAGTAGCCAATTATCAAGCGCTGCCTCACGTCTTGACACGGGAGGAATAAGCGTTCAGCCAATAGAAAAGGGTTATACCTTTATGCTTGCATCTGATTGGTTATTGCGATAATATAATAACGTGCTTTAGAAGCAAGCATGGTAAAGGTGCAAGCAGTGATTTTCTCTCACTGAAGAAGTTGAACAGTAAAAATATCACACAAATCATACACTTTAGCGTGAGTTAAAGAATTCAGTCATAGCCCAATAAGTAGCCTAATAAAAGCTGTTTTATTTTACATGGAGCGGGTCGCCTCATGGGTGCGGACAGGTTCAGATTGCATGACAAGCAGAATACAGTTTAGTAGCAGTTTACTGCCAGTTCTTAGCTGGTTTCTTTCAAAAATCCATTTTCAAGTTTCAGTGACTGCCTAAAGACCCATTCACTCCAAAGAAGATAACTATAACAGTAACAACACAGAAGAATGTCACTGGAATCACTTTCAGAACAATTTTTTCTTCATCTGATGAGTGATAATAACATTGACAGTCAATCAGAATTCACCTGGATTCTGGTGTGGGCATTAATATAATTATCGTTACAGGTATTTTTATAGTTTTCGTTCTTGGAGTTAATGTGCCTTAAGGAACAGATAGTGTTCTACTCCTGAGGTAACTCAGATTCTCTTGCCTGCACTGGACATTAAGGAAATCTGATAGTGTTCTTTTATCTGCACTTATCTGATTCATGTACTTTACAGTAGCATGATGTGCAAACTTCAGAATGTATAAAGGTTAAACTGAAAAGCATGATTTATTAGACTTGTTCTGGGTGTCAAACATGAAAGACATGCGTGACATGCAATGAAAAGGTATTTCAGTCTTGGAATGTGGTCATGCAGTATTTCTAAGAGTTTTTTGACCACAATAATAGACATTATAGACGTAATGGAATCCTTTTTTTCAAGCTGCAAGATTATGTGCTTATGTTTTCATGAATATTTATGCATTTTTACTATTATTTAAACAGACAAAAACTTTTAATTTTTGATGTTTTTATTTAATGTCTTTAAATTATTTACTTCAGAAATCTTACAATTTTTTAAAATCAGTCATTAAAATATATTGTCACTTTGCGATGAACACAAGAATAAAAAAATCAGTCAGTCAATGCCATGAGGTAATTTAACACTTTTATGAATTAAGACTTGGAGAATAAATCCTTTTAAACTCCCTTACAATGCCTTTTCACTTACATCACCTGATTAGTGCCAAGCTGTGGTTTTAAAACCATTATTAAATCCATCCAGTGTTTCTGAAACACTTCTAACTCTGCCTGTTTGGTGAGCCATGCATGCTTGAGTCTTCATTCTCAGTGTGACAGCAGCTTCAATCCCGTTGAGCCCCTTGTGCTCCAATGGCAGTGACATGACAAACTTCTACATCAGCCCCAAGTTTATGCAGCTCATCCAACCAGATCTGTTGCTTCTGGGACAGACGGTCATTAGGACCCTTCACTTCCACCAGCTAGAAGAACACAACTCAAATGAGCAACAATTTAAAGGTCTTTACAAAAATACACAAAAGTTGAATCTATTCCTAACCAGCAAGATATGTCTCTGACTCACCTTGTACTTCTTGTTGGATGTGCTCCAGACTACCAGATCTGGAAGTCCTCCTCTGCAGTGCCTGTAGTCCTTTGCCATTCTGAGGACCACACCGCTCATGAAGTGGCCACCCAGACATGCCACTAGACTCTAAAACCAGACAAAGAAAACAAAGCAATTACATGGTTGCATGGTTGTGAACATAATCTGGCATACACAGTATAGTCAGTTATATATTTCTAATAATATAAATAACATTTGTAATAATGACTAATTAAAATGTTAAATTCTAAAATACACTGAAAAAAGAGAGCTTGTCCAAGGGGGGAAAAAAAAAAAACTTTCATATCAATGTGTATTTTAATTAATAATGTTAAAGACATTGAGGAGAAGATGAACCTTTAGTTGAAAAAAATTAATGAGAGAAATTTAAAAAATGAAGCAGCACAACTGTTTACAATATTGGTAATAAATCAGCATATTAGAATGATTTCTGAAGGCTCATGCGACACTGAAGACTGGAGTAATAATGGCTGATGAAAATTCAGTTTTGCATCACAGAAATAAATTACATTTTAAAGTATATTAAAATAGAAAAACATTATTTTAAATTGTAATAATGTCACAATATTACTGTCTTTTCTGTTTTTCTTCTTTAAAAAAGAAAAGAATCTTCTTTAAAAAAACATTAAAATCTCACTGATCCCAAACTTTTGAATGGCAGTGTATATTACTGCCATATATAGTCTATATAGTCTCTGTGACTACCTGTGCCTGCTGAAGAGAGGAGAAGCGTTCCCAGTTTATCAGCGCACACACTCTCCCCTCTTGTGCGTTCCACACATCAGCGAGCAGCTCCTGCAGCGTCTCGGCAGACGCCTCACGCAACATCTCAGCACACGCCTCGATGGCTTCCCGACGGTTACCACAGAAACAATCAGTGTGCAAATCCAGAGGACAAGTCTGGGAAAGGGCATGCAGTCATTGATCACTGATCTGTTGGTGTGGTATGCCCTGACAATAAAGTGTGACCCTAAACGTGTGAAGTGCACAGCATTTCTTCTTTAATTATTGTGTACCTGGTAGGGGTTTTGGAAGACATCAGGAACCCCGTCGATAAAGATGATATCCCACATGAGGAGTCCAAAAAGGGTGGAAAATGTAGAGCCTTCTCCATGAATACCTTAAAAGAGGATTTCAGAAACAAAGTTGAAGCATAAAAAGGACATTAGAATGGATGTGCTTATGTATGATGTTATAAAGAAATTCAGAAAATGATTTAGATAATATTTATTTTATGGAACACAAAAAGAGTCATTCTGAATGATGTACTGGTTGCTTCTTTCCATGCAACTACAATGAATGAGGACTGAAGCTTTCAAGCTTTTCAGGAATTTAAGAGCACCATAAAAGTGATTTACAGGATTCATCCGCTATATATATATATATATATATATATATATATAAGATTTCTGAAGTCATAAAATAGCTTTTAAACAGAAACAGACTGAAATTTAAATAGTTTTCACTGAGAATCTACACATGACTTAAGTAGCAATGTCAGATTTGTGCATACATTGTTCGCTTGAGTTGGATCTTTTCGGTGAATCACTTGATCTGGTTCACAAACCAGTCCGAATGATTCAGACATCTGTACATCTCTTATGACTGCACTAAGGAGAGCTAGGCTAGAACTACATTCTTCAAAATTTCTTTTGTGTTCCACAGAAAAACAGTCACTATTTTTTGATTCATTATGAGTAAACGATTCCTCAATTTCCTCAAAAATGATTCCTTCGTATAACGGTGCACAAACAATGTGATGCCAGACCTTGATCAAAACCAAGTGTTCTATAGTGTTCCAGAGCCAGTTCCTCAACAGAACACATGACCATAGTCCCTCGTCCCTCTGTGGAGCCTTCATCCTCATTGGCCGCTCTGAGGAACACTGATTTCCCCATGCCACCCTCATGAGGAAAAAGCTGGCCTCGAATTGTCACCTGTTAAAACACTCCTGTTAAAATGTTGTTAACTGTGTTGTTATTGTTAAAGTGCCCCTATTATGGATTTTTGAAAATTACCTTTCATGCAGTAACACAGCTCTAAGTGAATGAAAACATCCTGCAAAGTTTTAAATCTGAAAGTGCACCATGTGTTATCGTCTCTCAAAAGAAAGAGTCGACTCTGAATTAGTGATGTGCGGATCGATCCTAAAGTATCGATACTTTCGATACTGATGTTGTATCGAAAGGATCGATCCTCACATAAAAATATCGATTCTAAAGTGCATTTTTTTAACCACTAATTTTATTTATTAAGAAACTCGGTGTATAAAATAAGCTTCTAAATGGAAAAATAGACTATATTAGCGAGTGATTGTGTTGGATAGAGCTATTTCTCCTGTTCGTTGGAACACACGCAAATGCTGAAAGACAGAACCAATCAATCACAGACAGCGTTCGCTGCTGACGCATGGCTTAGTCAAAGTGTTTGTTCAAATAGGGCTGCGTTTCCCAAAAGCATCAGAAGCATAAGTAGATCCTAAGAAACCATTGCCACATTATTACATTACATTACATATCAATAATACTATATATAAAATTAATTCTGAAAAATGCATCACGATTTCTAAACAAATATGAAGCAGCAATAATAATCAGAAATGTTTCCTGAGCAGCAAATGATATTAGATTTATTTCTGAAGGATTATGTGACACTGAAGACTGGAATAATGATGCTGAAAATTCAGCTTTGATCACAGATGCATTTTAAATTACATTTTTAAAATAGGCCTACATTAAAATAGAAAATAAATTTCACAATATTGCTGTTTTTACTGTATTTTTGTTCAAATAAGTGCAGCCTTGGTGAGCATGAGACTTATTTAAAAAATATTACAAAATCTTACTAACCCCAAACTTTTGTGTACATGTAATATTTATTTTAAATAGGCTAGTTTGTGTAAGTAAATTTAAACTGTTGTTAAAAGTTCAAATGGATTCTGTTATGTTCTGTAATTGCTGTTAATAAATCTGTCAGAAAAAAAAATTGCTAAAGTTTCACCTTTAGGAGTACAGCATTCTGGCAGCCTTTAAAAAAAAAAACCATGGTTTTATTACAGTAACCACAGTTTACAACAGTATTTGTAGTAAAACAGTAGTAACCACAAATTTACCAAGGTAATAATAATACATTTTGTGTGTAACACCATGTTTATTTTTCATGAGGTACCCTCAAAGGTGCACCTTTGTAACTTATCTATACCCTTAAAGCATGCGTACTTGTATGGTACTAATATGCTCCCTTTTAGGGGTATAGGTGCACCTTTGAGGTTACTGCCCCAGTAAAGGGCTAAAATACAATTTTAGTATATTTCATTTCTGACAGTGTAAACAAAAAAAGGCCTGTGAAATGTTTAAAAAAACATGGCTTTAAAATCTAATATTAAGTGAGTATAATTACTGATTATATTCTTTTAATAATTTAAAAGATCATTTTAGTTTACAGGTATCGGTATCGACGATACTGGGCTTGAAAATATCGGTATCGGATCGAAAATAAAATAAGCGGTATCGCCCATCACTACTCTGAATCATTGAAACAAGTCGTTTTTAAAACGAATCCCAAGCCGTTTCATGTTGACGTCAAAATGAAACATTAGCATATTGCCTGCCCAAACTTGATTTTCACGTTGGTCTGAATAAAAATGCAAATTCATTCTTTGCCACTAGGTGTCGCTTTTGGAGCGTTAAAAGCTCACAAACACTGCTTTAAATGAAATCGACCAATCACCACAGTTTAGCGTCACGCAAAGGAGCGGTTTGGAAAAATGAATCGTTGAACGAATGGTTTGGGAGTCATTGAGCAAATAAGGTATAAATAATGCATATTATAAGAAAATGAAAGTGTTTTGTGACCTCACATGCATGGCAACCTGTTGTTGGGACCTCCCAAAACCAAAATAGGAACCTTTCATAACCCATAATAGGGGCACTTTAACTAAAACTATTACAAAATAAAATAAATTATAAAAATCAAATGAAAACCTTACACTTGAAAAATTATACAAATTAGAAATTAGAACTTAATATGTTTAAGTTGACGTACTAAAATAAAAAAAACTTAAATAAAAATAAGAAATACAAATATAAAAGACAAAAAACAAAGTCAAAAACATAATTATTAAAACTAACATTAAAATGAAAACAGAAAATATAAAAATACAAATTCAAAATGACTAAATACTGCAACAGTATTTATATAATATACTAAAATAACACTGCTGTAGATCTTTTCAAAAATTCATCCACATTTTCCAATACATTTACTTAGTATTTAGTGACCACAAAATAATATGCATAGAATAACACCGTTTTACAATGGTCCTCATGTGGAACTGAACACTCACATGAGTGACACCCTGTACGTGCATAGTGGGCAGATTTCGGAGCAGTAGACGGTACTTCTTCAAGCTAGCAGATTCCTTCATTCGGGAAGCTCGCTGGTGAAGTGACAATTTGTGGCCTGTGCGGACCAGAGGGTCATTCAGTCCATCCCGGATAACACAGATGGCCTTGATTGAAAAGGTGTCAAAATCAATCAATCCTTTGGAAGAATGCTTGTGTATCCCACACAAAAGTAACATTAAATCAAATGAGGTACCTGCTCATGTTTTTTAAGGTGTTGCTGGAGATTGAGAGCAAGTCTGTCCCACCACCGCCCCCTACTGTCCACACAATACACTGACTGGGACAGAAGATTCCTGAGCTCCTCCACAGCATCCTACAACAAACTCATGTAAAATCAATATATAGGATAAAGTGTTTACAATGGCATAATTACTTCCATGGTTTGTGTATTCACCCACCGCATAGCGGCGAAGTCTTTGTAAAATCTCAAGTATAGGTCCAGCCCACAGTGAAACACCGCAGAAAAACAGGCAGTTGTTCTTGATGACTGCACACATATTGAAACTCAATCAATCTTACAACAGCAAACAAATTACATGAAAGATACATTTTCTTTTTCAAACCTTAGGTCACAGGAGTCTTTCATCTCCAGCCAGGTGGCCTTTGCTGTAACATAGAGGACATGGGCGTCCTCCCAGCTGCCTGTCTGCATTGCAGCAATCACTTCCTGCAGTGTACGCATTGCCATTTCATACCTGTACAGAAGAATATGTACAGAATCTAATGCTTTACAACAGTAAAAGAGACAAGAACATAACAAATATTGCCAACTTCAGGGGCAAATCTCACAAAACCTGTCAAGAACAGGTCATATTTCAGCCCAAAATTCTCTTCTTCTATTTTTGAAGTGAAATGTGACCTGCGCATTTTTTAAATATGTTTTTGTTTATCTATATAAACCTTTTGTCACTTGAGCAAAGTATGATTATAGAATAAAAATAAAACTGACCTGATGAGGTCATCCCTGTCCTCAAACAGTCTGGCTGACCGATGTACTGTGTACTCTGGGAAAGTTAGACGGCCAGAATTGACAAGTAGAATGGTGTAGAGCTGCCCCTGACCTCCAGCGGCCATCTCCTCCTCCTCCAAAGTGTCTGTGAGGGAGAACAGGAGCAGGATGCGGGAGAACACAGCACGTGACCTGCGGCACAGGAACCTGCAGCTTGCTTGGCCCTGAAAAAGACATTTACATTTAGTTATTTAGCAGATGCTTTTATCTAAAGCGACTTACAAATGAGGACAATGGAAGCAAACAAAATCAACAAAAGAGCAATAATATATAAGTGCTATGACAAGTCTCAGTTAGCCTAACGCAGTATATGTAGCAAAGCTGTTTTTTTTTTTTTGGTTAATTATATAATAAATAAAAAGAAAACAAATAGATAGAATAGAAAAAGAACAGAGAAAGCTAGTGTTGGAGGCCAAGTAGTTAGAAAACAAATAGAGTGCAATTCTTAAAGGGTCAAACTTTTTTAAATAAAAAAAGAAAACAAATAGACAAAATAGAATTAGAATAGAGAGTGCTAGAGTTAGAGGGTCAAATAAAGATGAAATGAGATGTGTTTTTAGCCATTTTTGTTTAGAGGCGTGTCTTTGAGTGCTTGAGCATATAATTCAATTACAATACTCATCATAGGTCTTTTTTTTTTAAATATCTCTTATGGCTGCATTTATTTAATCAAAAATACAGTAATATTGTGACATATTTTTACACTTTAAAATAACTTTAAAATGTAATTTATTCCTGTATGGCAAAGTTGAATTTTCAGCAGCCATTACTCCAGTCTTCAGTGTCACATGATCCTTCAGAAATCATTCTAATATGCTGTTTCGTGTATTCAAGAAACTTTTCAGTACTGAAAAAAGTTGCTGCTTTTTTCAGGATTCTTTGATGAACAGAAAGCTCAAAATAAAAAAAGTTTATTTGAAATAGTAATTTTTTGTAATCTTTACTGTCACATTTTATCAATCTGCATCCTTGTTGAATAAAAGTATCAATTTCTTACTAATAAAACATCTTACTGACCTCAGACATTTAAATGGTACTGTATATGTCAGTATCACCCATTTCGATTTTACATCTATGATGTTAACAGCTTCTGATGTTTCTCTAGAACAAGTGCAAATCTATGGCCAACATCACTCTAATGGGGTATATATGTACTGATAGTGCATGTATCTTATACATCTCACCTCTTGAGAATGACTGCAGCCGTGTTGTTTTGACCGACAAAGAGCGATCGCTGTTTTCCTAGCTGGAGTAGCCCCTCTACCAGCTGCTGTTTCTGAGTCCCATTTCCTCCACGGCCAAGGTGAAAGGTTTTGGCCAGGTTTCTGAGCTCCGGTGCCGGCAGCAGATCCAAAACTTCTTGAATATCATGAAGTTCAGATTCTGTCACAGGGAAGAAGTCATGAGCTGTAGTTGAGTATGTTGCCTGATACTTAACCTGATACTACAGCGTACGGTTTCTAAACTGTTTACATTTTGGTTGACAAATCACATCACTAACCTGTTAGTAAGAAGCCACATGTGACAAGCTCTTGGACGACAGGTCTGAGGTCTGAGTTGATCTCTGTGTATTCCAACTTACTGACCTGAAGCCATTTCAGCTTCCTTTGAAACAGACGGACATAAAGCATCTGACCAGATACTACAGGAAAGGGAGAGACAGGTCAGCGTTAGTACAAACATATACTACTCTTCAAAAGGTTGGGGTCGGTATGATTTTTTTCGAGCAAAGCTGAATTTTCAGTAGCCATTACTGTGTCACATGACCTTCAGAAATTCTTCTAATATACTGATTTGATGCTGAAGTAACATTATTATCAGTAATGAAAACAGTTGTGCTGCTTAAAAGAATAGTTCACCCAAAAAATGAACATTTTGTCATCATTTACTCACCCTCATGTCGTTTCAAACCTGTATGAGTTTCTTTCTTATGTTGAACATAAAAGAAGATATTTTTAAAAATGATGGTAATCCAACAGTTGATTGTCCCCATTGACTTCCATAGTAAGTCAGTTGGGGCCAACAACTGTTTGGTTCTTCAATATTTTTCAAAATATCTTCTTTTGTGTTACACAGCATAAGAAAGAGACTTATACATGTTTGTAAATGATGACAATTTTCATTTTTGGGTGAACTATTCCTTTAATATTTTTGTGGAAACCATGATACACTTTTTTTCAGGATTCTTTTGTTTTGTTTTTTTAAATCGACATCCTTTGTAACATTATAAATACTAAGAGTAGAACTGAGACTTCAAAGTGACTTTAAAGTAGTTCCTCTACCTGAGAGCTGCTGAAAAGTGTGAATAGTTGAGAAGTCTTCCTCATTGAAGAGCATCCTATCATCCTCATTCTCCAACACCGCCTCAAGGACAGTCTGAAAATTCTGCAGGTAATACGGCAGCCTGGTGTGCTGATGCTCTGATCCCTCGTGGGCTTTCTCTGCGGCAAGTGCTTTGGACTCCTTGGCTGGTGTGATATTGGGTTTCCTCTCAATGTCCTTGTTTGTGGTCTTGCTTTTGATTTGACTCTCTGATAACGGAACAACATCAGACGAGGCCTCAGTTTGATCTGACTTGACTTTTGTTTCATGTCTGTTTTCAGTTTTACTGTGAAAATATCTACTTTTCTTATGTGTGACGGAGGTTTCTGTAATGTCTGTGTCATTTTTAGGCAACTCCTCTGATTTCCGCTTTAGTACCCTGAATGAGGGTGAAAATTTCACTGACTGAATGTCAGCACTGCTGCTCGATTCTGCCACAGATTTCTCCATGTTTTTCACTTGAGGTTGGTTTGAAGCTACTGGCCCTGTTGGGAATGTGTTATCTGTATCCATGCCACTGGCTTTAGGTTTAAAAGTTAAACTCTTCATGCAATTTTCCTTCTGTGAACTGCTCAGTTCTGCATCCTGGGCCTCTTCTTGAGTATGATCCATCTCAGATTCACCTGAAAGTCTAAGTGCTCTTCTAGACAGTTTAGAGGACAAACTTCCAAGCCCAACTGTTTTAACTGGTTTAGCTTGTAAATTTGTTTCAGATTAATCTTGCCTCACAGCACAGTTCTTTTTAAAATTCGGACATTTTTCTCTCCTGGGCTTTTCTCTTTCCCATCATTTCGAGTTACTGCACCATTAGAGGGTGTTTTAGTTATTTTCTCCTGCATGTCGTCACTGACAGGCAGTGCATCTTCAAGATCCTCTCCAAGAAACTTCTGACATTGAGAGTCTATATGTTCATTAATCTTGTAACGAGGTACAAGTTTGCCACACAGAGGACAAGCTAGTTTACACGGTGGTGTATTTCTGAAAAATGAAGTTATGGAAGCAACCCCACCTCCACTGCTTGTTCTCTCTTTGATTGCACTGACCTTCTGGCTCTTTTTCTTTGCCACTGAGAGTCTCCTGCCTCTATATTTGAGGAGTTGCCTCTCCCCGTCTGAGACTCCATAACTGTTTATGTTGTCCCATAATCCAGCTAGACAACGTGGAATGGAGTAACATACTGAAGTAGGTGTGAAGCAGGCTCCATATTTTTTTTCTTAACCTGAGGGAAAGTATTAAAAGTCAAAATACTCAGTAGGAGAGGGTGACAATTAACAGACAGTAGCTGTATTAAGTAAAGGAATGGTGCTTCATTATATCTAACAAGTCATATTCATATATGATTCTTTATACCTGATTTGACTCTGCAAGACTGACAATAGACCAAAGACCCTTTCCAATAGACTGCATCAGCCATGCCACCAACGAATTAAAAAAAAAAAATAGCATAATATGAAACAAAACAATACTGTCAAATACATATAAGACTATACATAAAAATAATTAATATATAATTATAAATAAAGCTTCTGATAACTGTACAGACCTTTCTGGCGCTGAGATTAAAGGTGAAACCAGTCCCAGGAAAACATGGCGCCATGATTTTTTTGCTTTTATTTTTCAAAATAAAGGTCAGCTCCAGTCTTTCTCCATTCAAGTTATTAGCTATTTTTTTCATCACAAAGTTGATTTTCGTTGTATTTTTTCCAGTAAAAAGGGCTGCTGCATAGCAACTTACGTAAAAAAAAAAAAAAAACACTAGTGGCTTCCAAATTTAATGTCTTATATTTGAGGATTGACTCTAGACCAATTTAGCTTAAAAGACAAACGTTTTCATGTAGTGTTGGGATAGTTCACCCAAAAATAAAAATTCTGTCATTATTTAGTATTTACTCACCTTCATTTCTTCTGCATGACTTACTTTTCTGGAACATAAAGGAAGCTATGTCTCTTTTTTCGAAACAATGGAAATTGGTTCCCAACGTTCTTCAAAGTACATTTCTTGTGATCTGCAGAAGAAAGTCATACTGATTTGGAATGACATGAGAGTGAGCAACAATTTTTGGATCGATTATCCCTTTAACCACAGACCTTATTTTACTTATAAATCAGAAACCAGTTGGCCTACAAATTGACGTCATGGCTGAACGTCATGACTATTAAATTCACCACTGAATCACTATTTTATGTCTACTTTTACAACAAACCAAACCCAGCAGTCGAACCGTTCACACAATGTGAAAACATCTTGCATCATAGAGATAACGGTGACTAACATGACTAAATTGTGTCCAATCCATAAAGGACAATTGATCATAGTTTGTGTATTGGAAATCATATGTTAAACAAAATAGTATAGCCGTCTTCATTTGTACAGAGATTTTCCTAAAGAGTTTAACAAATAGGTACAGATATATTCATTAAAGTGAGACTATGTTGTGACATTTGTTTTTAGATTATTTAATTGCATCATTTTACAAAATATTAATGATTTCACTATTTGGAAAGAATTCTATAATTGTTCTTTATTAAAATTGACAAGAAGGAATGAAACACTTACTTTCAAGAGACAGTGTTGGATTGAATTCAACAAATGGACAACAGTTGCAGTTTTATTTCAACTGCAGCTATAAACACATTCCTTACATGAATGTTGGTGATACACTAAATCAAAAATATTTTTGCACTTTTAAGAGCATTTCCTTTACTAGTCTCAATTTGACGTGCTAGAAGATCAGATAAATTTTAACAAGCACATATAAAATAGCTTTTTTTTTCTTGAGAGAGAAAAATATTTGGGGTATAAAGGCATATACAAACAGTAGTCTTCCCAAAGTCTTTTTTGATTTTTAATAAAATATTTTAGTGGATACTACTGAATTCAAATGAACGTGTATGACAGCCTTAACACTCACATATGAACCCTCAGTAATTGTTGAATTTAACCAATAAATGTAACCAAAAAGAGGAAAATATATTTTTCTAAGTTACACAAGCTTAAAAGTAAGAGAATGTGGAAGAAACCAAAAACGAGAATATTTCTGTACTGTTACCAATGTGATGTTGCAATTTTTTAGTAATATTATTTATCAAACAAATTCAAGGCACTTGCTGTGAAACGGGATGCAACTCAAATACACAAATTCCCTTTCTTCCTAATTTTTTGATATAAGATTTTATAAAAAAACAAAGAACAGATTTAAGAACATATTTTGAGAAGTCCTCATATCATCACAGTTTTAACAATAATTATTTTCACGAGGAATTATATTTCAGATCTTACCAAATGTTCCTTGTTAATACAGGCACACAGGAATTTCTTTGGCACATCTCTGCTGGTTTCTGACAGAGGGGGGTGAGAGTGAAAAGGCTGCCAAAAGGCCTTCACGGTGGTTCAGTGCCTTGCTCAAGGCACAACAGCTGGTGACAGAGAAAGTAACCGATTCTGATTCAGGGCTTCCCGATACTGGCCGCCCATACTGAGAGAGCAATCAATATCAGTTAGTATGATTAATTACTATAACACATGTACAGACAGATCCAAGAGTAGAAGTCAAGAATCACGGTAGGTTTGCTCACTGACCAAATCTAAAGACTTAAATCCAAGTCTTGGACTATTTTTCGGTGTATTTTTCCAACAGGTTTTAACAACTGATATTAACATTAGGGTCCATACTAGTAGGGTTGCAGAAAAAAGCTAGAAAAAGGGATAGCTGTTTCCCATTCAGGATAAACAACAGATATTGGGCAATGTAGAGCTCTTTGATATTTTTGGACCAACTTAAAGGTATTGTTCACCCAAAAATGAAAATTCTGTCATTGTTTTATCACCCTCATATGAAAGCCACAAGTTTCTGCCACAGAATGAAGAATGTAAAAAAAAGGTAACTGCGACTTTTTTCTTGCAATTTTGAGTATATATCTCACAATTCAAACGTTTTAATATAAAGATACAAATTCACATTTCTGACAAAAAAATCAGAATTTGCAACTTTTTTTTATCTCACTATGCATATTTTTTCTTATATCTTGCAATTCTGAGTTTATAAAAAAGGCCAAATTGTGAGATATAGTTAGAATTGTGAGATAAAAAGTTGCAATTACCTTTTTTTATCCCTCATGTCATTTCTAAACCTGTATGACTTCTTGATTTCTGCAGAACATGAAAATCTGGGGGTTTTTTGTTTTGTTTTGGGGGTTTTTTTGGCCATACTATTAAAGTCAGTGAGGTTGTTTTGGACTGACTTGGACTCACTGTATGGACAAAAACAGTTCTTCTTTCTGCTCCTTTCATGAGTAAACGAAGACAGAATTTTCATATTTGCGTGAACTACCCCTTTAAGGCTCTTAACTAAACAGCCACAATATTAAGAGATTACAACGTGTGTATCATTACAAATGTGATATATATCCGAAGGAATTACCAACTATTTGATTCTTACCTTTCCATCATGTTCAAAGTGATATTAAGGCACAATAAACTTAATAAACAAGGTCATGTGATTTGTTGCTAATAATGAACAAACAGCACATTTCCCCCATCAGAAGAGCAGTCTTCCGGTAGGTACCGTAACAAATAATTCACAGCAAAAATCAGGAAGGTGTATTCTTAGTCCTTCCAGCAACTTTTGTAAAATTCTGTTCAACAGATACAATCAGGTAAAAGGCTGAATGAGATAATTTCCAAAGACAACAAATGAAAATACGTCAACAATAAATAAATAAAACACTCACATAAAAGAGAAAAGAAACAGCAGAAAAATAGAAAACGAATGAAAGTTTAGAAGGAGGTTTTCTGCTAATTGGCTCTGTGGTGATGGAGCAGGAAGTTGACATCTGAATCGAGGCACAATGTTGTTCTGCTCGTTCCGATGTTTTTCGTAAGGTCTTGTTTGTCACATAGTCACGTGACTTCTCAACCGTTACACTGCTGCTGGTAACGGCGATTGAGTTCTCGCAGCTCCTTCTCCCGAACGCGTCGTGCCTTGCTGGACTTCGTGGAGCGGCTAGAGCGATTGGACTGTGTTGATTTGGTGCTGTGGCAGCGTGATGACGCTCTCTTCAGGAGGTTCTGGGAAATGGACCGCTGCAGGTTCTTCATGGAGGAGGAAGCAGCCATGCTGACAATCCAAGGGTGTTTAAGCGCTTGGCCCGCAGTCAGACGCTCAGTGGGATCCACTGTGAGGACACGGTCAATGAAGTCCTTAGCAAGGTTGGAAACACTTGCCCATGGCTGTCAGAAAACAGAAGATAGCTTAAAATTATTCAGACATTCCCAAAAGATTCTCAAACATTTACAGAGTTTTTTTATACAGTGTGGAGAGAAAATAAGATCTTCAAATCAATGGATTCAAAAGTTGCAGCACTGTATACTGTACATGACAATAACAACCCAGCTAATAAAATATATATAAACTATCATTCAAATGTTTAGGGTTGGTATGATTTTTTAATGATTTAAATGAAAGAAAGCTCACCAAGGTGACCTTTTAAGCTCAGAAATACAGTAAAAACAGCAATACTGTAATAATATTATTACAATATAAATAACTGTTTTCTAGTTTAATATATTTTAAAATGTATTTTATTCCTTTGGTGGCAAAGCTAAATTTTTACTAGCCATTACTTCAGTCTTTAATGTCACATGATCCTTCAGAAGCCATTATAAAACACCAATCTGGTGCTTAAGAAACATTTTCTTATTATTATAAATTAATATTAATATTTTGTGAAAACTGTTTTTTTTTTTTTCAGGATTGTTTAATTAATAGAAAGTTCAGTAAACACTGCTCTTTTGAACTTTCTATATTCATCAAAGAATTCTGAAAAAAAAAGAACAGAATTCACAGTTCCTAACATTATAAATGTTTTTACTGTCACTTTTGATCAATTTAATGTGTCCTTGCTGAATAAAATATTGTACTGACCCCAAACCTTTGAACAATAACATAGTAATATAACATAATATAATATAATATAATAGTTTCTAATTTCTGTATTTTATGACAGCTGCATATTTTTGGATAACCATTTCATTAATGCCAAGATTGGACCTTTGCTAACATTATGATATGTATTTATGTTTTCTTGAAATACTTAGATGTCAATAAGAAAGAAACAAACAAAGACCAGGCAATTATACCAATAGCCAATATTGGGGAGCATAATTCCAGCTCAGTAAAAGAATGCAAACACACTCCCTGGACTGCATCACCTGTGCCAGGACTGGCTAGATCAATACATGAAGGTTTCTGCAATGCAAAATGTACAAACGAGTTACTTTAAGTTCATTTTTCTCTCTTCCGGCACATCTTTAGACTAGCCGTGCATGTCCTGGTATGTTATGACAACTGGCCAAACACTAGCAGCTCTATAAGCAAGAGAGAAAACAAAACATTGTTCGGTTTTTGTTGGTTAGCATGACTCCTCTAGGGCTTTTCCCTGTAAAGCCCACATTCGTCTTGTCTGTGACTCACAGCAGCAGAGAGGCCCTGACGCACACACTCTGCCAGGAACTCTGCGGCCTTACATCACACGCTCATGCAGGGGGTTACTGCAGGATAAGACATGATGACAGGACTGCGCTGGGTATTGTCCAGCTAACACAAAAACACACACACTCCACAAAATACAAGCACACGCAATCACACAGAAAACATGCATACAAATACACACAAAACACGATAAGTAGAGGCACGCAAATAAACACGTTCAGAAACCCAAGGTCAAGACAAAACAGTTGGCAAAGGTTTAAAGTGTTTGGAAAGCACTTTGTGATGAATATAAACAGAGCATATTAACAGACAGACAGACAGAATGAGGCAGGACTATCATAGCCTGTTGTGTTTTGCCTTTGAGATGATGGCTTTGTGGGGAATGCAGTTCTGAATGGACTGGGTAATAGCCTCAGTGACCTCAAGTTGCTGTATAGCAGTAGACAGAGATATTTTCAGTGGGGCACTGTTGTTGTGCTTCTAGAGAGGATTTGATTGGGCAGAAGTTTATGTAGTGCAGGATGAAGCGGTATTTTTTTTTTCCAGAAAGAAAAACTGCAAATTTCAAATGCAAATATTTGCTAATGGCTAATTTTGTCAAAACCATATAGATGGCCTTAAAGTTAATAGGTATGGACTACAAAAAAAACAAAAAAAAAAAATCTTTTGCTCACCAGACCACAGACACTTAATATATGCCATGCAGTGCCAAGGTCATGACTTTAGTTCCCAGGCAATGTATGAGCTTACATGGCAAGTTGAAATACTATAAAAGAGCACTTTAAAAACGCATATAATGTTTTTAAAGTTTGCATTAAAACATCATTTTCTTAATAATATCATTTCCAAGGAGAACTTAAACCAGCACAATTTAATAAAACATGTTGAAGAGATGCTCGACTCTGGAATGAAGAATATAGGAGTGAATCTTCTTTTTGTGTGCGTAATTCTATAATGTCCAATAATCTAATCCCAGTGATTATTAAAAATAAAGATGTGACCTTTACCCTCAGTAGGGTTAGACTAATTTCATAGAGTTTTCCAGGCAATCCATGAACTAATAAAATACATAACTTGAATGCAATGGAAGTTGCTTTGGATAAAATCTTACGTCAAGTGTACAAATGTGAATGTGATCATTTAAAGTTTTTATTCATATTCAGAATTTTAAAATAGTTTGCAGAACAATAAATATAGTCAAATTAAAATTGATGTTTGCTTTATATGCCACTAGAGGGATTAAATGGTTAACAGTCTATGATGCACTTTTGCCATATGGCAACACATCATTGTTCTTCACTTTCTCTCTTTAGAAATCAATAATATTCTGCTTTAAAGCCACACTAAAAAAAAATTAATGTTTTTCCTAGGGTCACCCATAGACAGGGCTGGGAAGGTTACTTTTAAAATGTATTTCGTTACAGATTACAAAATACATGTTTTAAAAAGTATTTTGTAAAGTATTTCATTAGATTACTTAACTTTAGTAACTTAATCTAAATACTTTGGAATACTTTGGAATACTTAATGTAATGGGCATATTAACTTTGATGTCTTGTTTTTATGTTAACCACCTCTAAATAAACATGGGTGGCATGAATACTTTTAAAACAATTGTAAATGGATAAATAATGCTATAAGATTATTATTTTCAATACAACATTTTTAACATAGAAATAAAAATAA
>JAFVLL020020635.1:0-97326 GCA_021397915.2 Tor tambroides | reverse complement strand
CCTCATTTACACACACACATATAAGCCACACACATACACAGACTCCTTGCGAAGTCTTGATTTGCCTGGCTATCATTTCTGAGCGTTTTACCCGTGTTTGTTTTCTTGTTGTGACCTTGGACTGTTCCTCGATTCTCTGATTGTTCTCCGCCTGCCCTGACCTTGGATTGTTACACCTGGACTGTGTTTGCTAGCCGCCTGCCCTGATCTCTCGCCTGGTATCTGACTCTGTCCTTGTCTTGCCTCTGCTGTTCTACCTTGCCGATATTTGACCCTGTATTGTTTGACCATTCTTAATAAAGCTGCAAATGGATCCAAACGCTTCTGACTCATCACAAATATGTAAAACTAATCTAATTCAGATCTCAAGTATGTGGTTGTAACCAATGAAAAAGCAAATATAGACTTGTGCAGTAAAACAGTTCTGCACAGGCATTAGCTCTCTGACTTTCAGCGTTGACTTGGAAATACATGTCTGGAATTTTAATGTGTTTTTATGTAAAAACAAAGAAAGATTAACTGCAGTTTTGGTCAGTGAGAAGTATGATACAAAATATGGGCAAATGAATGTGTACTGGATCCTTCTATTCAGGTGGCTTTGGGTAGATGTTGGCCAGCATCTTATAATATGTAATTCTCTCAGTTACCCAAGATCATAATCAACAGTGAGTGATCCAGATCTGGTCTGATTGCTAGTCGATAAGAAATCAATCAGGTCAGAGACACTGATCTCTGACTCCAACACAAAATCCATAACTAAGATTAACGTTAAATCTCTAACACTTATCCAAGACAACATATGCACAAAAATGTTTTGCCAACATGTCTAAAGCCATCAGCTGAACTTTAGAGTGCTTATTTTTACTTTGACCTATTTAAGTAGGACTTAAGTACATTTATTATGTATTTTCAAAATTATTTATTTTGGCTTTTTAAGTATTGTGAAAGTGTATACTGCTGAATGTACTGACACGCATTTATGATAAATTAAAATATACTTTAATGTCATTTCAATGTCATTGAAACTTATATGTCATGCATTTAAATATTTATAATTACACATTTGTAATGAAGTTGTTTAATTTAGTACACCAAGACATAGTCAATTCATAAAAACAAGTACAACAAAAGAATATTATAAAATAATTATTAAAATGTACTTTAAAGTACAGTCTTTTAATTTGACATTATAACAAAGTGCACTTTTTTAGAAGTGTGCACTTAATTGTGTTAAGCTCACTTAAGTGGCCTTTTATTTAATTAATATAATATTATATTATCTGCATATACAGTAAATATACTTTTAAGATTTGAAATACACTACAAGTGCACAGTCAATTGCGTGAGGGATAAGAGAACAAGTTCAGTTCTCTCTATGTGTGTATCTATACAGGGATGGAGTCAAAACCAGACCCCCAAGACCCAGACCAATTGAAGATCCCCTGAGACTCTGACCAAGACTAGGACACTTGAGGCCCAAAACTAGACCATGACTTAACCCAAGACGCAAACCTCTAGAGTACTCCACAAGACCAGTACTCCAAGTCTTTGCACATTTATATTTAGGTTTTAGAGTCTTGTGTTTTGTGGTTCTAGCTCATAGGCAATAGCAGTCATGTTAATAAACACAGATCTGCTTATTACATTAAGCAAATTCATTTGATCTCACAGGCATGGTGACTCATATTTAACTGCATTCAATTTGTTTTGCCAGTATAATGTCATGAAACATTTCCGATCTCATTCCTGTCCCAGACACTGTAGAATCACAGAAAATGAGACTCGCCATCATGGTTAGTTTTCCATTACCAATGTAACATTGTAGCACTGCAAGTATTAACAAGGTTAGCCAAGTGAATAGCTGCATTATACCGTGAACTGTGGAGAAGATTATGTTTCTATAAGATGCCTAGATTAAATTGATAAAGAGTGGGGGGTTCCAGAGAATAAACCTTTTTTAAAAATGCATTTTGGAACATATTGATCAGCCTATGCCTATGTAACACTTTTTCAATACTGATTCGTTTTATGCTGTTTAATGCTGATTCAATAGCATAAAAATGCTATTAAAGGGATGGTATACACAGTTTTTTATGAACTTATTGCTTCTGCTAAATAAAAAAAGAAGACTGGATCAGAACTAAGTACTAACCCTGAACCTACCCCTGAAACTGAACTTAACCTATGTTAAGTCCATATAGATACAGTACACTTATATTAGTATTTTCTTGGGTCTGTACACTGTAAGTGCACATACCTTAAAATAAAGCAACCAGATATTCTGAAGGATGTTTCTACTCCTTTCGCTTATACAATCCAAGTCGGTGGGGTTCAAAACTATTTCAAAAAACACTGAGACATTTTTCAAAATCTCTTTTTTATATATATTAATAGGGCAAAGAAATGTATATACTGTAGGTTTGGAATGACGCGAGGGTGAAAAAAATCATGACTGATTGCGTTAATTTTCATTGCTGAATGAAATATCACTTGAAGCCTTGATGCTGTATATTACAAATTGCCACTTTCAATACTGTATGTTTCTTTACACACTTAAGTACAATTTTAAAAAAGTGCACTTATAAAAAGTTAACTTTAAAGTACATTATAAATCACCTTTTAATCATCTTTGGTGGTGCTTTAAAGAAATGCACTTATTTTGATGTGTTGACTAACATACTAAAGAACATAAAGTAACTGTAGTGTGTTATTAAATATTACCTTTAAAACCACACATTTTTTAAATGTACTAAATTGCAATGTCATCATTACGAATGTGTAATTACAAATGTAAATACAGGACATAAGAATGAAATAGCGTATAATCGTAGTGTTTTTTTTAGTTTACCACAAATGTTTGTAAGTACATTTTAACCATACGTCAAAGAAATTAGAAATAATTGTAAAATTACATAAAAAGAAGTTTTAAATTACTACTTAAGTGGGTCAAAAAGCACTCTTAACTATTAAACACTAGTATTTTTTACCAGCTAAAAATGGTTTTAAGACAGTTATTTCTATCTTTTGCTGTAGTGTGTCAGTAGGTGGGGGTGCCGTAAAGGGATGTTAGGACGATTCCAAGGGTCCAGCACCAGAGGGGGGGAAATGCAATTTGTACCAAGGGGGAACCCCACCCCGCCAGTTTTTTTACCGAGGGGGGAAAGAGTAAATATGTTGTTCAGTTTACATTTCCAAACATTAATTTTGCCATTAATTGTAATAATCCAGTGAGATTTGACACACTACAGCAAAAGGTAGAAATAACGGACTTAAAAGCATTTTTTGCTGGTGAAGATACTAGTGTTTTAATAATTTTGGTCACCACTGTATATTACATAATATGCATATACTGCTGTCTTAAAACATCACATTCATTTCACACTCAAGAACATTCTTTTAAAATATATTATTTCCGTAACACACTCAAAGTTTGCTAAAGTGTTTTTTAAACACTTTTATATTTATATATTTATTGAATGATTCATTTGACTGATTGATTGTCAAAAGGGATATAGTTAAAGGGGATATACCTAAAATAAATAATATATTAATATTAATATAGGAAAAACTCAACAACATTTTCAGACTTTTCAGGATATTTTCAAAAAATTTCAAAATGAACATAAAAAAGTCATTGATTTCAATATGACTATTTCTAGTAAAATAATAGTGAAAATAAATTCAGCCAGATCTACTGCACAGTACACACTTCCACATCAGCATGAAATGTACAGTTATTCCATTTTTTTTGGATTATCTGTTCAGTATCAGTTCTTTAGGATATGATCAAACTTATGCTTGGTGTTCCTCTCGGTTCATTCATCACATAAGAAATGGAAGATGAAGCTGAGCACATTACATTATGCAATATTCTCTGGTGCACAGTATATATACACTTCTTCTATCTATCTATCTATCTATCTATCTATATATATATATATATATATATATATATACATGCTGAATAGTAGAAGGAGTTGCATGATAGAAAGGCGTTCTACACGTAACTCTCTCGCTCTCTTTTGCTCACTCACTTTTTTCCCCCACTTCTCAGCATGTGCAGTAATTGCCTATGCTAACTCATTATAAAGTACATTAATCAGAATGGGCCTTTTACGGCTTGCAGACAGACACACTGTAAGGACTGTAAAAATGTTATATGTTTTGTGTTTGGGTCATTTGTTAGAAATGAAAATGTAGATTTCATAAATTTGGTCTGTTCTTGAACAATCATGGGTTGCATATAAAGTCAAATTAATGTAATAACATTTCTTCATTCCAGTGGGGGAGTAGGCTACTGGTAATTTTCAGATTATTTGTTCTTCTTCTAATTTTATAGAATGATATATTTAAATGTAATTTATCATCAGTATGGAAATATACATTTTCATTTTTAATCAATCAAAAAGGAGTAAATGGTAATAAAACATGGTAATAATATAGTAACAAAAATGTTTTCACATTCACTCCTTAATGAGAAGTTGCTGATCAGATAAAATATGGTTTTACTTAAAAACATTTTTTCTTAGTTTCCAAACAGTCCTGGAATGTGAACATTGTATGCAGATTTTGAATGCATTATGCGGGTTAAAAGCCTTAAACACAGGGACCAGTTGCATGGAAAAGAGCGATTCTCTTTTCGTGTTCCACACAGTATTAAAACAACATGAGGATGAGTAAATAATGGCATTCTAAATTCTACATTTACTACTAAAAATATATAGCAAAACTAATATTGCAGGTTTCTGTGAGAGTTAGGTTTAGAGGATGGAAAATATCATGGAAAGTCCCCACCATGATAGAAAAATGTGTGTTTGTGTGTGTGTGTGTGTGTGTGTGTGTGTGTGTATGCGTGCATGTAAACATGCAGCATCCACTGTGAATATTCAGCACCATCATCTTCATGTTTTCCACCCCGAGACTTCCCATCATATACATGCATATAGATGTGTGCGTGCGTGTGTGATTCAGTTCTAATGCAGCGCTGTGGAAAAGAGCGAAGGATGGAGAAAGATAAAAATGAAGGATGACAGAGAAAGTGAAAATATTTGTGTCAGCGAGAAAGAGCTTTGCAGCTTTCTCTACCTCTCTCACCCATTCCTCTCATGTGATGAATAGATGTGCCTTTTTTCTCTGCTTTTTTAGATAAAATTAATGATTCATGCTACTAATTTAGCAATTCCTCACGGTCTTGGCTGGTAATATGTCTATATCAGTGTAATGAATAGTCCATTCCATACACTCTCTCTCTCTCTCTCTCTCTCTCACACACACACACACACACGCACACACACTGGATGCAAACAAATGCACAGTTGCAACATTTCTATAAATAGACTGTCCGGGCAAACAAAAATAGATGCAGAGAAGAGAAAGCGTGGTTCAGCCGCCTGGATCTAAACACGCTGACAATGTGTCTCTTTCTATCTCTCTGTTTCTATCGGACAGATAAGCGAGCAGAGGTTGAAATGAAAAGCAGGCACGGGGAACACATAGCTGATCTTCAACTGGTGTTCTCGCAAACAGCATGCATCTGTAATTAAAACACCAAGGGTGCTACTATAGCTTTCAACACTTTTTTATTGGCTATTTTACAATGGTTTTGAATACGGCTCCATATCCATTAGCCAATATATGCTAGCTGATGTTAAGATGAAGAGTTGACATCCATAAATGTATGGTGTAGGGTAATTAATCTGGAATTATTCTGATAATCGATTAATCAGTCAGCTATGCCTTTGAGTAATTGATTAATCGTAATACAAAAAGGCAAATTTTATTTTTGGTGTTTTGTTTAAAAAATGATCTTTCATCCTGTGCATGTTTGTGAAAATGAATGTAATAAATGTGTTATACATGCATCTTTTAAGACTTGATATTAAATTAATATTGACAGTGTAGCACATCTTTGAGCAAATGTTAATTTCATAAAACTACAGAATATCGAAATTATGGTTCAAATTATGAAATTCTCTCTCTTTCTCTTACTTTTTCTCTTAGAAACCTTGGAAAGTCGGGTCTACGTGTTTCTTGCTTGGGTCTTGGTGAGTAACTATAAGCTTTGGTTATCTCTGTTTAAGACTGAAATTGTTCAAAGTTTAAACTGGAGAGTCAGTTATTTGTTTAAAGCTGAAGTGTCTATTTTTTCCATGTTTAAATGCTTTCATTTATCTCAGTTTATGCACTGACTACTATAAATAAGCCACAACATCCATCTGAGCATCTAAACCAGCCTGACACAGCAGCATTAGCTCAGTCATCGGGCTGAGGTTTTTGGCAGGGATACCTGTATTGTAACCAATGACAGACAGGGGGAATGTTGCGAAATCTGTTGAAATCAATCATGATTTTACCAATTCTTGTAACACTGTTTCACACACTGTCTTCTGTCCACAGGTACCTGGGTGACATTTGGATCTCAGATCTCCGATGAGGTGAAAATTGTTTCTTAATTTCACATGATCATGGTACATTATTACTTATATATGTCATTTACACACTTATTTACACACTCATGTCATTCCATACTGTAACGTAAACTCCAACTTAAAAGAAGATATTCTGAGAAATGTCTGAGTGTTTTATATATTTTTTTCTATATATGCAGTAGTCAATAAGCAAACATAAACATATCTAATGCATGATATTCTGCACAAGTTTAACCCTTTAACGCGTACGATCACACCGGTGTGATCAGTCTTGGCTGGTCCCTAGAGCGTACGATCACACCGGTGTGATTAGAACGTTCAGTGCGTCACGTCATCAACTGCTAAATTCAAATCTGCTTTCGCGCGTTGGCTGGCGCGGAGCCAGATCAGACGCGCGAGCGCTTGTCATATTATCACAAATATTCAGTGTTTTCAACCATATAATGCTTATTTTAGGTTTCAGACATTTAAATACACATAAGTACAAGCAAAACCATACATTTATAGTTTGTAAAATACACGCTGATGTCTATGGAAGCAGCAATAATGATCCTTACAAATATAATCTGACGACATGTTTTATTGTTATCATATACAGATTGTGTAGATAACTTTAAAGTTTACCCTGCTCTTCTCCCAGTTTAACCGGAGACTTTAATGTGTTTCGGGAGGAGAGGATGAATTTACATGTACATGTTGTTAATCCCACAGCTCGGATTCAGCGCGAACAAATATGGCGGCGCCCATCACCCCGGTATAGATCAACTAACACGGTCATTATAAAAGTATTTAAACTACCAAATATATTTACTTGCACATATTTCAGAATCGGAATACCAGATATTTCATAATATAGTGAGTATGTTTGTGAATATTAATAAACAAAAAAGGAAAAACGAAATAAAAGCGATCCATGTGTGATGCAGCGCTATTGTGGCTGCAGTGTGTCACATGACAAGCATGACGCGTCGCCATGGAAACAATAAGGCTACATTCTAAAATAACGGTCGCCTAAAAAACAAACAAAAAAAAACTTACGCTGGGGGCTCAGCTAGAATATTTTAAACTCACGTGTGAAAGGGTTAAGTACTTTTTTTGGTGGTAACTGAAATGTTTTGCACCAAGATGATTTCTTTAAGGGGCCAGATCTCTGTCATCTTCTGCATGAGTTTGTGTGTGGATGCTTTTCTGTAGATGGCGGAGAGTTTGATGACGATAGCCTATGAGAATGGAGTAAATCTGTTCGACACAGCGGAAGTGTATGCTTCAGGCAGGTACGATTCCCACCAGTGCATGGGATGAGAGATTCTGTGTACTGCATTCTGCTGTTACTCCTCTGTCCTGTCAAGTACTGGACCACAAACATAGATTTGGGGCTGAATATGTGTTTGTCCCTGCCAGTAAACATGTTTTTTGAATGTATTTTTTTTTAAAAGAAGTGTGCTTAATAGTATTGAATGTGGACTTGTAGTGCACTTAAAATCCAAAATAGTATATTTTTTCATAAAGATTCTCATTTTAGATAATATAATATTAATTAAATAAAAGGGCACTTATAGTAAATGTACTTACAGAGTATGCTCATATATTTCTTAACACACAAGTACACTTTGACTGAAGTCAAATCAAAAATTTTACTTTAAAATCTTAGTTTTAATAATCTTTTGTCATGATTTAAAGTAGATAGATCACCCAAAAATGAAAATTTGCTGACTAACATACTAAAGCACTAGTTCCCTGTCGATACTCCACTTTGTACTGCATCTTGTCTAAAGACGCTATGGGAAAAGCCTTTTTTCCTTCTGACTGAAGCCTTATTCAATCACGCAGTGAAACTGCACGGCCATTGGTTCGTGCAGTGTATTAAAAATGAACCAATGGCTCGGCAGCGGAGCTGCACGAGCCTATGGCAACGGAGCCCGCCAGAGCCCGCCAGAATGGGCGGAGCCATCTGGCTATATAAGCGGCCGTTTCGCCATAGGAACTCAGATGTCTTCTCCTTCAGCGACGACGACGACTTCGTCTCTCACTGATCCAGGAAGCCTGCTCGCCGTTGAAACTCCTCGCAGCTGAGAGTGAGTTCACGTCGGCTCAGACCCCACGTGCCTCGCTCTCGCCACACAGAGAGGTTTCTCCCGTCCTCTTTTCTCAGCCTGACCAGCGTCCCTCTTCTAGCGCAAGCAATCTGGTCTCGTTTGAGGGGAGTGACGAAGAGCTGAATGATGACAGCATGTCATTGGCAGCTTCGGACGCAGAGGAGCTGTCGGGCTCGGTAGCTGACCCCGCCCTCCTGCCTTCATCCTCTCCCAGCAGCGCCAAGGCCGGGTTGGATGCCGAACTTCTCAGCGTCCTCTCGAAAGCAGTGGAAGAGCTGGGTCTGGAGTGGTCTCCACCGGAAGAGCCATCTCGCAGCCGTCTGGATGAGTGGTTCCTGCCAGGGTGCCATCAGGCCCCTCGCCAGCGATCCTCGCCGTTCTTCCCTGAAGTTCACGACGAGCTCACGAGATCATGGCGCTCCCCCTACTCCGCTCGCCTCCGTACTTCCTCTTCATCCGCCCTCACTACAATTGACGGCGCTGAAGAAAAGGGTTACGAGAGAATGCCTCAGCTGGATGAGTCAGTGGCTGCCCATCTCTGCCCACCCACTGCCATCGGCTGGAAGGCTAAAGCCGCCCATCCATCCAAGCCATGCAGGACCACTTCAGCACTCGCTGGACGCTCCTATGCTTCAGCTGGACAGGCTGCGGCGGCGCTTCACTCTATGGCGGTCCTACAGGTCTATCAGGCCAAACTCCTCGCTGCTATGGATGAGTCTGAACCTGATCCTGCGACTCTCAGGGAGCTGAGAAGTGCAACAGACCTGGCTTTGCGCGCCACCAAGACCACCGCCCAGGCCATTGGACGGTCCATGGCCAGCCTAGTGGTGCTTGAGCGCCACTTGTGGCTCACGCTGACGGAGATCAAGGACGCAGACAAGGTCTCCTTCCTTGATGCACCGATTTCGTCCAGCAGCCTCTTTGGACCTGCAGTGGAGGGTTTCGCGGAACGCTTCACGGAAGCACAGAAGTCGTCACAGGCCATGCGACACTTCCTGCCCAAGCGATCAAGCTCCGCAGCTGCCACTAGTCGCCCCAAGTCTGTGCCGACTCAGCAGCCAGCGAAGCCTCCGCCTCCGGCCCCCGCCCCTCAGCCTGCCAAGGCTCAGCAGACGCGAGGGCGTTCTCGATCAGCCAGACGCCACCCCCCTCCGCAGCGCCAGGGGCCCCGACCCAGGATTGTGTTGGACCCTGCGCCTCCGGCGTCTTCCTGATCTGCAGGCCAGGAAGAGGAGAGGGCCGAGTCCCGCCGCGGCCGGACCACCCCCCAAACAGCCTCTCTGGAGCCTCTTATCACCCCGTTCAGCACCGGATGTCGAGGGAGATGTGTTTGTTGCGAATATAGGGCCCGTACAAGCGCCCAAGCAACCGCCCGCTGTTATAGTGGGAAAAATAAAACACAAACTTTCTCAAAAAGAGAGCAAACTTCCTCTTCCATGTCTCACGAGTCCCCTGCTCCCGCGCAGCCGGCCACTCGAGTTTATCCAGCCCCTTGCCACGCGGGCCGAGGCCTGGCAGGCCATCCCCAGAGTGTCAGAGTGGGTTATGGGGATAATAAAACGAGGTTATTCACTCCAATTCGCTCGAAGACCCCCGCGTGGTCTCCACCTCAGTGCAAAGTGAGAATGCCCATATTCTACGCTCAGAGGTGATGATTCTGCTGGAAAAAGGAGCAATAGAAAGAGTTCCTCCAGCTCAGAGTGAGTCAGGCTTCTACACCCATTACTTCCTCGTCCCCAAAAAGGATGGCGGCCTCCGGCCCATCCTCGATCTCAGACACCTAAATTGCGCCCTCATGAGGAGGTCGTTCAGGATGATCACACTGAAGCAGATCCTCTCACAAATTCGCTCAGAGGACTGGTTCTGTTCCCTGGACCTGAAAGATGCATACTTTCACGTCCAGATAGCCCCCCATCACAGACGATTCTTGAGATTCGCCTTCGAGGGAGTGGCTTATCAGTACACAGTCCTCCCCTTTGGACTGTCTCTGGCCCCACGCACTTTTACGAAGTGCATGGACGCGGCTCTTTCCCCTCTCAGGCAGATGGGAATCCGCATCCTCAATTACCTAGACGACTGGCTCATTCTGGCCCAGTCAGAGGTGGAGCTATTATCGCACAGAACCCTCCTCCTCAGCCACCTAGAGCGCCTGGGACTCAGGGTCAACTTCGCCAAGAGCACGCTGTCTCCCAGCCAATGAATATCGTTCCTGGGAACAGTTCTCGACTCGACTCGAATGAGAGCCGTAGTTGCACGAGAACGTGCTCTGGCCATGCGAGAACTCGTGACCTCCTTCGAGATCGGTGCCACTCACCCTCTCAAAAAGTTTCAAAGGATGCTGGGCCTCATGGCAGCAGCGTCGCCAGCGCTACAGTTTGGTCTTCTTCGCATGCGACCTCTTCAGCGCTGGCTGAAACCACAAGTTCCATCACATGCGTGGCGTCACGGACGTCTGCGTATCAGGGTGAGTCAGGTCTGTGTAACAGCCCTAACCCCCTGGAAAGACCCTCACTTTATGGAAAAGGGCGTGGCCATGGGAATGGTTTGCAGGAGAAAGGTTGTCATGACAGATGCCTCCAACACGAGGGCAAACCGACTTTCGGACATTGGTCGAAAGCGGAGAAAAGGCTTCACAACAACTGCTTGAAAATGCTAGCAGTATGTCGAGCCTGCCAGTTCTTCCTGCCAGACCTGAAAGGACACCACGTGCTAATCTGCTCGGAGAGCATGCCTGTGGTGTCCTACATAAATCACCAAGGAGGCCTCCCCTCGAAGCGCTTTTGCCTACTGGCAGAACGCCTTCTGGAATGGGCTCAACCCCATCTGCGCTCGCTGAGAGCAGCGCACATTCCGGGCAAATTGAACCAGGGAGCGGACAAGTTATCTCGGAGCAATGTCCCCTCAGAGGAGTGGACGCTCCATCTGCAGACGGTTCAGAGAATTTGGGAGATCTTTGGCAAGGCTGAGGTAGACCTCTTCGCCTCGGGAGACAACTCTCACTGCCTGACTTATTATTCGAAGGTCGAGGATGCGTTGGCCCACGAATGGCCCAACCTCCTCCTTTATGCGTTCCCCCCGATCGCCCTGATTCCGCAGGTTATCAGGTGAATCAAGGAGTGGGGACACAAGGTCCTCTTGGTGGCCCCCCTGTGGAAGAATCAACCTTGGTTGTCAGAGCTGACTTAGCTGCTCATAGCAGCCCCGTGGCCCATTCCTCTGAGACGGGACCATCTGTCTCAAGCGAACGGGACAATTTGGCACCCTCAGCCCGATCTCTGGGCCCTGCACCTAGACCATGGTGAAAACCCGTCTACCTCTGACTTATTGGTGGTTCTGTCCTTCCTGCAAGAATTGCTGGATAAAGGATGTTCCCCATCCACACTCAAGGTTTAGGTAGCAGCTATAGCGGCCTCACACACCCCTATAGCAGGCCAGTCATTGGGCAGGAACACTTCGGTTGTCCGCTTCTTGAGGGGTGCCAAGAGGCTGAATCCGCCTCGGCCCCTCACAGTCCCTGCATGGGACTTGCCCACGGTTTTGAGGGCCCTGAAGGGCCCTCCATTTGAGCCGCTACAGTCCACTACCCTTCGGTCACTGTCGCTAAAGACTGCTCTGCTCTTAGCACTAGCATCGGTGAAGCGAGTAGGAGACCTGCAGGTGCTCTCCATTAGCCCTGCCTGCCTGGAATTCAGGCCTAACGACTCCAAGGTCGTCCTGAAACCAAGACAGGGTTATGTGCCCAAAGTGCTTTCCACTCCATTCAGAGCTCAGGTCATCACGCTCTCCGCGCTTCCTCCCTCTGATGAGGACCGAGAGTTATCCTTGCTCTGCCCTCTCAGACCCTTGAGAATCTACTTTGAGCGTTCCGCCCCCTTTAGGAGGTCAGAACAACTCTTTGTTAGCTTCGGTAACCGCGCCAGAGGGCATCCGGTTACGAAGCAGAGGCTCTCCAGATGGATAGTGGATGCCGTTACGCTAGCATACTCGTCTGTGGGCCTACAATGCCCCATCGGAGTACGAGCCCACTCCACAAGAGGTATCGCCTCATCGTGGGCGTGGTCTAGCGGTGTGTCTATTACAGAGATAATTTGCTAGGTTTTATAACCTGGACGTACCGGCCTTACAGGCCAGAGTCCTCTCTGCTTAATGGCACTTTTATGCATGGAAACTTTCTGACAGAGAACCCCTGACCGCACGGCGCTCAAGCTCTCTAATTGGTTACTTGTATGTTTCGGCCGATTATCCAGGCCGGGCGTGACCTCTTTGAGTTTAGCCCGCTTTAGCCTTGGAGTCATTGTTATGCTTCCCTTGAGCATTGAATGCTTAAGGTGGTATAAATTGAGTTGTTCATCTATCAGCACAGCATGATTGAATTGTGTTCCCATAGCGTCTTTAGACAAGACGCAGTACAAAGTGGAGTATCGACAGGGAACGTACTCGGTTACTGTCGTAACCTCGGTTCCCTGAGATACGGAACGAGTACTGCATACTTGCCATGCTGGATAGCTGCACGTCTCAGTCGTCACTTCAGTCGAAGAAACCTGAGTTCCTATGGCGAAACGGCCGCTTATATAGCAGATGGCTCCGCTCATTCTGGCGGGTTCCGTCGCCATAGGCTTGTGCAGCTCCGCTGCCGAGCCATTGGTTCGTTTTTAATATACTGCACGAACCAATGGCCGTGCAGTTTCACTGCGTGATTGAATAAGGCTTCAGTCAGAAGGAAAAAAGGCTTTTCCCATAGCGTCTTTAGACAAGACGCTGTACTCGTTCCGTATCTCAGGGAACCGAGGTTACGACAGTAACCGAGTACATTATACTTATTAGAATAATTAACTGTAGTACCGTATGTTATTTAATATAACATTAAAAGTTAATATATTTTAAATGTACTAAACTGCAACATCATCATTACAAATGTGCATCTACAAATATGGTAGTAATTTTTTTTTTTGAAGTAATTGAAAGTTTCAATGAAAATTAAATGACATTGAACTATATTTTAGTTTACCATAAATGCTTGTCAGTACACTAACCATATATTTAAAAAAAAAAAAAAAGTAATTAAACACTGTAAAAAATCAAGCTTTGGGAAAACTTAAAATTTTAAGGCAAGAATTCAGGAGAACAAAAACAAGGTGAGAAAACTCAAAAATCTCCTGAAGCTGGTTGTCTTAAACTATTAAGTTTTCTCAACTTTTGATTTTTTTACAGTGTATTATAAAAATGTACGCAAGTAGGTCAAAATACTCAAGCTCAGCAAATTGCATTTAAAATAAATTTAAACTATATTACATTTTTATTGCAATCAACCTGCAATTGTCATGTCTAAAAACATTCATTTTAGTTCACACTCAAGTATATTCTTTTAAAGTCTAATATTTACTTAATAAGCATTCTTATAAGCACTTTTCTTCTTAATAAGCTCTCTCCTTATTAAGTACTCTTCTTTTTAACAAGGCTCCGGTTGTCTTCTTTTTACATATCTCTTTCTGACTACACAGAATTGAGCTCTTCATTTGTAGGCAGTGGTGTAGTGGTGTCCAGTCCTGCTCCTGGAGGGCCTTCCTGCAGAGTTCCGCTCCAATCCTAATTAAACAGATGTGTTGGAGCAGACTGGAGCTAAACTCTGCAGGATGGAGGCCCACCAGGAGAAGGATTGCACAGTCCTGATGTAGTGTGATATAACATAGCTACTTAGGTAAAAAAAGGTGGAGTGAACTGAAGAGCTGTTTGGAGATCTAACGACATGCTGATCGTCATTTGAAGCTGTGTAGATTACATCAATGACCCCTGAAAAGTCAACATGTCCTGTGGTGTGACATGCTATACTCCATCTAAAACCATTTTCAAATAACTAATTCTTTTATAATTATTATGCATGTGTAATGGAGGCCTGCTAGGAGGGGTTACACATGCATCTTTTATGACCTGATATTAAATGAATATTTAAAAATCCATACACTGTAAACTGACCATTGTCAAACATACACTTTCCTTAAAGTTGCCATAGAATGGAAAACTGAATTTGCCTTGGCATAGCTGAATAGTAACAGTTCTGTACATGGACATGACATACAATGAGCCTCAAACACCATTGTTTCCTCCTTTTTATGTAAATCTCGTGAATAAAAAAGACCACTGAAAAATAGATGAATCAGAACATAACACCGACTGTTACGTAACAGTTGGGGTCACTAATAGTTACTCCCCCAACATTTTCATATACCCGCCCATGTTTTAGGCCAGCCGCCAGCCGAATCATCAGAAGTTCTGCAGGTATTTTGAAGAAACAAGCGAGGACAACAGCGAAAATGGCAGATCATGGAAATAACTGTTATATTCCAGGCTGTGCAGGGGATGTGAAGTGCAGGGATGGGTTGGTGTCTGTATTCAGAAAGGCACGGAAAGCAAATAACGCGTTCTAATAAAATAACGTGAGCCACTAAAGGGACATGGTTAGCTCGTTGCTAGCTGTAGCCTGTTACAGTACATAAGATTTCACTTACCACATAAACAGAGTAAGGAGAGATGACTGAGGATGATGGCGAATGATTTACAGAGCTTGAACACCACTGACAAGCATCTGATCTTATAAAATATGTAGTAAGTACTGCCGCTCCATAGAATAAACAGAGTACATGCGATCGCGAATCTCGAAAGTGAAAGTAAAACGCGATCGTGCATTTGAAAACAGTTTCAATGCCCAGCATATTAATAGCGGCTCCCTGATGCCCGCTTTTTATTTACTGTATAATTACCCAACGATATAACTGCGCAAGAAAGTATTGAAATATATTTTTTCCCTGTGTTTCCTTCCTGTGAGCTACTGAAATGAGCCACACTGTGAAACAGCCAATCAGAGCAGAGCTCAACATTATTATTCATGACCCTTCCACATAAGCCAGTAACAGACCGTTTCATTCTGGGGAGCAATCCTAGGGTTGTAAATGGACATGTAAAACTCTTTCTGGATAATTTTTGCCCTTACCTAAGCCACATACCTTCTATGTAGATATCAGAGAACAATTTAAAATATTGTATCAATGCATTCTATGGCACCTTTAAGGTTATAAAGCTTACTGGATCATATTTGATATGCAAATTGAGGTCTTCAAATTATCAACATGATGAAAACATTGCTGGGGAAAAAAAAACTGTTGTACACAATCTACTACATGCCTACTGTTGTGTGACTGATATATCTGTTTTTTAGCAAGTAAAAGATTGTTTAGTATAATTGTGAAAATATGCACCTTCAGCTTGTGGTTTTTATTGATGTTTATAATGTAAACGTAATATTTTTTTTTGGAATAATTTAAGATGAATATTTACTGGACTAAAGCAATTTTATTTGATTATAATTATATCTTTTTTTTTTAGAAAATGTATGTTAAAATATGTTAATCAAATATGATCATCAGGGTTTGGTTATTTGTCTATCTCTCAGTCATCACTTGCATAGCATTATATTTTTTATTCCTCGAATATAAGCTCCATATTCTTCTGTATTATACTATATGAGCCAAAAAATCCTGATGAAGCAAATATAATAAATAAAAAAAATAAAACAACAAAATGCACGACTTTTTATATATCTTGTTTAAAGTTTCAATAAATTGTTCCATTTTGAAAAATCTGATTTTATATGTCAGGCAGTAAAGGGCCTGTCGAAACTGATGTTGACATGATGATTGATGTTAACAAACGTCCATACACATGCTACCCAACTATATTGTGTATTTTGAAACTCATTTTATAGTTGATCAGCGTTTATTTATTTATTCATTTTTTTTTTTCAAATCTATTTAGGAAATTGTTTGGAAAGAGTCAATGCTAGTAGCCAGGTCACTCTTAAATGCACAGGTCACTACAGTTGAAGAAGCATGTCTTTCCATTTCACGCTTCCAAAGTCCTGCATACAGCGGGCATCTGGCTGGCAGACGCCTCTGGTGACCTACATTAGGACTTACATGGTCACACCTAGTCAGTTCTGCTTTCACATCAGCAGAATTCCTGAATGTGCTGACATTACATGGGTTTTTATTGAATTTGCCTCACAAATTGAACTGTAATGGAATCAACCTCACTTCTCTAAGGCACCATTTAATTTCAGACATTAGTACTGCAAATAAATGCTAGAAACGTGGATGAACCTCATCTCCAATCACAAGGTCATTAGTTTGCCTCTTCCTTTACGTTTTATTTCATGTTAGAAGCTTTTATTTTCCATTCATTTTAAGTTTTATTGGAATAAAACTATAGTTTTTACTTCTGTCTTTATAGTAAGCTGTCATTAATGTCCCCTAACCAAACAATGTGAGTCAAGTTAAATGCTTTAATACTTATTTAGGGAGGTTGTGTTACATCCTGACCCAAAGCATAAGAAATAGTAATAGTGATTATTTTATATGCTAAATTATTGGATATCATTGCTTTATTCACTGGTGTATTCAGGTAAACAGCACATGTTTTAATGTGTACAGATAGTGGAGGCTCCTGTAAAAGTGTGATTGTGGATTTTTTTAATCTTTCGCTCTCAGTCTCTGTTTCTCTCTATTTCCCTTCAGCCTCCTCTTGTTCTTTCTGTCATGTTGTTGCCCCTCTCGCATTTGTTTCTGTCTTAGTCTTTCCCACATTCTTCACATAAACCCTGTAAATGTGAATTGATTACACTGAAAATAACTGTGTAGGCATAATAAGCAAAAAAATGGTACATTAAGTGGCATTTATGTTTCATGTAAGTCAAACATGAAAAAATTTGTAGTGTAATAGTAATAATAAAATATATTTTCAGATTTTGTGTCTTTATTTTTCCGCAGGGCTGAAATCACTTTAGGGAATATCATCAAAAAGAAAGGCTGGAGGTGACCTGCTTTTGTTCTTATGTCTGTCATTTTTGATTAATTTTGTGGCAAAACAGTTTGAGTACATGAATAACGCAGCCTACTATACATATTCCTCTGTCTCAATTTACGGAAAATGTTTTTATGTTTTATCTTGAATTTCTGTATTTCTGTGCTCTGGTTATGGTCAATCTTGGATCAATTTTGAAAAAAAAAAAAAAATGTAGGACAGTATTAGGTTTGTCCTCACTCTAATAAGCACCATTTTTCCCCTGAAAATCTGTTTCAGACGGTCCAGTTATGTTGTAACGACTAAGATCTACTGGGGAGGACAGTGAGTATCTGTTCAGTTCTATCTTGTAGCATCTTCAGACCAACACAAAAGATTCAGAATAGTATCAAAATGAATATTTGTAACCGCACAAGTTCTAAACTAAAGGTTCTTCAACTATTTGTCTCTTTGTTCTTTAACTATAAGTCTTTAACTATATATAAATCTTAGGTGATCAGCAAATGTAGTATGTGACAATTTGTAAATCTGCAGTCAATAAATGCAAAAGAAAAAAATGTGAACACACTTGATTTTGTGAAGATAAACCATTTTACAGACTTTTATCCAAAAGTTAGTTGCGATCCGTTTTCCGCCACTAAATTAAAAAAGGAAGGTAATTGTGACTTTTTAATCGCACAATTCTGACATTTTTTCTCAAAATTGCGAGTTTACATTTCACAATTCTGACTTTTTTCTATTGCGTGTAAAGTCAGAATTGCAAGATATCAACTCACAATTCTGAGAAGAAAAGACAGAATTGTGAAAAAAAATCGCAGTTGTGAGAAGAAAAGTCAGAATTGTGGGAAATAAACTCGCAAAGGCAAGAAAAAAGTCATAATTGTGAGATAAAACATTGCAATTTTTTTTTTTTTTTTATTCAGTGGTGGAAACAAGCTTACAAATATATATACAAATAAACTGAAAATATTGTGTTTAAAATATAGGTTACTCAGTATCAGCTGCTTGTTCACCATGTTGCAGCATGCTGATACGCAGTACAAGTAAAACTGATTGCATTTAGTGTGTATTCATCTTGAGAGGTTTTCTGACTCCATATCCTCTCTGACATTTGCATTCATAATCCTCAGGGCAGAGACAGAGAGAGGCCTGTCCAGAAAACACATCATAGAAGGTAAAGTGCTGTTTATGACTAATAAGACGATCTCAAAAAAGCAGACAGACAGTGATGGCGATGTGTCTACAGGTCTCAGAGGTTCCCTGTCTAGACTACAGCTGGATTACGTGGATATTGTCTTTGCCAACCGAAACGATGTGAACAGCCCTATGGAAGGTCTGTAACTTCTTTTACATCTTTCATGGCATGTGTTACGGATGCATAATTTATGGCATATCGCTTATCACAAGTGCTGTTGTGTTTGTCTTTACAGAGGTAGTACGTGCGATGACATTTGTTATAAACCAGGGTATGGCCATGTACTGGGGCACGTCACGCTGGAGTGCCATGGAGATCATGGTACGGTCTGTCTTCTCTCATGGTCACACTTTATTCTAGGGACCAATTCTCACTATATTCGAACTACGACTTTTGGCTCAATAAACTCTTAATTTGCTGTTAAGGTAAGTTAGTTAGTAAGGATTAAGAGATCTAAAATATGGTCATGAAGAATAAGGCGTTAATATGTGCTTTATAAGTACTAATAAACAGCCAATATACTAGTAATATGCATGCTAATAAGCAACTCGTTTATGGTGAGAATTGGTCCCTAAACAAAAGGTGTTACCACAGAATTCACACCATGAGTGTCTTATCTGTTTCTCATGTAAGTCAAGCCAAAAGGTACTCACAGTAGTAGTTAAAATTTTTGCAAATCGCTTTTCCTAATAATGTGTTAGTTAGCAAGTTCCGCGGCTAAAGAGAGGGTTACCCCACGGAAGAGAGGGGCGGGGTGAGCAGAGATCATTAGCATTTAAAGAAACATGCATTAACACGGCTTGCTGAAAACAGAGCTGATTTTGACAAGGTAAAAAGGGTGTTTTTTACACTACCATTGAGAAATTTTAACCAAAGTATATTATAGACTTTTCATTAAGACCCTAAAGAATCATATCAACTTGTGGAATCATCTGATGACCCCTTTAAGGATTCAATTCATTTTTTAAACAGATTCCAGCAGTTTCCAATGCTGCATAAGAAAGAAAATGGGAAGTGTATTTTGTAAATATATTATGGAAGCTGTTTCTGCCACGAAATAAAAATAAAAAGTAATTGTGACTTTTAATTCTTAACTCTTAATTCTGAGCATTCTGAATATCTCGCAATTCTTTTTTTTCACTGCCATGGAATTAAAAACTAGTAATTGCGACTCAAAATTCAGAGTTTTTTTTCTCATAGAGTTTATTTTTCACATTTCTGACATTTGTTTTCAGAGTTTACATTTCGAAATTGCGAGTTATAAATTTGCAATTGCAAGGTAATATCTCACAATTCTGATTTTATATCTTGCAATTCTGATTTTATATCTCTCAAAAGTCTGAATTGTGAGATATAAACTTAAGCTGCCTTTTTATTTTTTATTCTGTGGCAGAAACAGACTACCATAGATTATTACATTAAAAAATATCAATGTAGCATTTGGTTGTGCTACACTTCTACTACTACTGGCAAAAAAATGTATTAAATTAATGTCTGTACTGTTAGTTAGTAACTCCCCAACACTGCTGTTTAGACTGATTGTCAAGATCTGGGCCACTGAAAGGACAGTTTAACCCCATCTTTTCTGTGTGTTTGTGTGTTTAGGAGGCGTACTCTGTAGCGAGGCAGTTTAATTTAATTCCACCGGTATGTGAGCAGGCCGAGTATCACTATTTCCAGAGGGATAAAGTCGAGGTGCAGCTGCCAGAGCTCTACCACAAGATCGGTCAGTCAACAAGAGTAGAATGAAATTTAAAATACATCGTTTAACATACATTGAAATCTTTCATTTATTTATTTATTTTTTAAATTATTATTATTTTAATTATTTCAAAGTGCACTTTTTAAAGTGACTTGTGTGTAAGACAGTAAAGTGTGTTCAGAAAGTCATGAAAGTGAACTATTTAAACACACTCAAATTACTTTTTATTGCATCAAGATTATCTGCAAGTACAGATTATCTATAAATACAGATTATCAACAATGTAGAATTACTTTAAACATCTATGCCATTAAACCAAGTGTGTAATTATTCAGGTAGCTAACAATAAACATGTTGGCAGTTAAGATAACATTGTTTTAGAGAAATCATGTCATCGCAATGGTAGTTGCTAAGATGGTATATATGCTGCCCGTACGTATTCAACGTGCCATGGGAAATGTCATGTGACTGATCTCTCTACTTTATGTTAGAGCTCTTCGAAGCTGATGGGGGAAAGCTAAAAGCCAAAATTAGTCACTGGTGAAACATATAGCTACTACAAAGTAATTAACTATTTCTGATGTTTTTGATGTTTCATCCTACAAAACTACATTTCACCAATACAGAATAAAACGGCAGGATGTATTTATCATGTCTACCTTGATCCCCTGCTCCGGCAAGAAAAGATTTGAACTGAAAGAGAAAACTGACTGAAGTAGTATTCTACAGTGATATGCTGCAAATGCAACTTTTTAAATGTGCAACATCTTAGTTAATTTAAAGCTGAAGTTCATAGTTTAATTAAGACAGATGTCAACTCTAACTCCATGTCTTGTGACTGTCACGTGTTGCGTCAGGTGTTGGAGCGATGACCTGGTCTCCTCTCGCATGCGGGCTGATCACTGGAAAATACAGTGATGGTGTTCCAGACTGTTCAAGAGCCGCGATGAAAGTGAGTCCTAAAGAGTGTGGAGCAGTGGATTTTCTCTCACTTCTCCTGAATCTCTTTTCAATTTCCAAGTGCTGTTTGGTTTGAAATTGTATCATCTAAATCATATTATAATCATGAATAAATCCATGTGAGCAATGATAAATGTTCAGTTGTGTGACTGTGTGTATTAGGGCTATCAGTGGCTAAAGGAGCGAGTGTACAGTGAAGAAGGGCGCAGACAGCTGGCAAAAATCAAAGAGCTCCACCTGGTGGCTGACCGGCTGGGCTGCACAGCTTCTCAGCTCGCCATTGGTGAGTCTGTCTCTATACCTTTGGTGTAGGGTGGCCATATGTGCCGTTCATAAGGGACACGTCCTGGCCAGGATTTTAATATTGCCTAAATCATTCAAAGTAGTTTGACCAATAACTTGCGGGTATTGTACATAATCGACCAATCATGGCGCTGCGCATGAGAAGGTGAGATCTACAGAGAACGATCAAAGCGATGCAAATATGCGCACTTGTTTGTTCATTCATTTGACTTGGAGCGTCACTGCGCACCGATCAAAAAAACACCAAGGTAGGCACGAGAGCGAATCGAAAGCATAAGGAGCCGTTTGCTCTGCTCTCTATAGCTCTCATGAATGTCACACAACGATCTACCTGCACAGTGCAAACAGCCAAAACCTGGATATTTTAGAGATGGTCCTCACTACAGAACACAAGATCCAGGGGGCGAGATTGGATCCAGATCCAACCTTACCTCCCACCTTACATATACCTAAACCTACCCGTCTCCACCCCCTGATCCCTAAACCCACCCATCTCCACCCCCTAGATGTGGATCCAACCCCGCCCCCTGGATCTTTGTTCTGCAGTGAGGGGCTACTGATATTTTAGGCAATATAGAAATCCTGGCAAGGATGCGTCCTGTAAAAATGGCCCATATGGTCACCCTATTTTGGTGTAAATGGTCTTGTCCACTCTCAAGCTTATTTTGGCCAAGAATCGTCCACTTATATGAGCTGCCCAACTCCCAGAAGTTGTATAAAGTCAGCCAGACAAATCAGAGCATGCTAGACTGAGAAAGTGCTTGTCATTATTGTGCGAAATGCATCATATGGTCATTGAATGGTATATGATTTCAAATGTTTTGATGTTTATTGTAAATCTCAGTGCTTGTGTACAATAATGTTTTGTGAAAAATCTCTCACTCAGCATGGTGTTTGCGTAGCGAAGGGGTTAGTTCTGTACTTCTTGGTGTCTCCAATACAGACCAGCTTCTTGAGAACCTTGGAGCCCTGCGGGTAACACACACACACACACACACACACACACATACATACACACAACCATTTAAAAGCTTAGGATTGGAAAGATTTTTTTTAAATGTTTCTTAAGGAAGTCTCTTATGCTCACTGTGAGCATTTGTTTGATCAAAAATACACTACAAATTATTACAAATGTGAAATATTATTACAATTTAAAATAACTGATTTCTATTTGAATATATTAAAAAATGTAATTTATTCATGTGACTCCAGTCTTCAGTGTCACATGATCCTTCAGAAATCATTAGGTGGGTTCGACTTGAAGAAGCATGGCCAGACACAGAGTCGTAAAGCCAGACACTTTCTGCTCCCGTTAGTGACTCTCACGCGGTGTTTGCATACTCTGTCGCAGATGAAGTGAATAAAATGCCATATGTGTCAAATACACAGACGTTTCAGAAACGTTTTCATGAGCAACAGAAAATATTTTTTTTATACTGCTTAATACAGCGCCATCTTTTCAAGAATAAAGTTCAACATAATCATATACTATTTAAATACTAATAAAGTGGGGGTATGCTTTTATCAGTGTTTTTTGATAAACGTGACTCAATATAACATTGCAACTACAGTAAAAAAGCTTTTACTTTAAGGTCTTTTTATTTACTGTCCTAAAAACACAGATTTGCGGCCATTATTGGAATTGAAAAGGTTAGAATAAACCCGAAACGCACGTGATCGTTGTCATGTGGTGAGTTTGGCTAATCGTGGAATAGCTGTGTCGTCGGCAAAGCTCTTGCAGTCATTCTGAAGAAACTGCGCCGGCTGAGTCTCGAAACGCTCTCGTGCCACTTTGATGGCACACGTGACAGTGACGTGGCTTCGGCACTGTCTCAAGTCGGACAAAATTTCCAACCGGCATGCACTGCTTCAAGTCAGAATTTGATCGATCTGCACAGCGCTGCGTTAAGTCGAACGCATCTATTCATTTGTGAAAAGAACTGCTTAATTGTACTTGCAGATAATATAATATTAATGAAGTAATAGACTACTTAAGTGTACTTAAAGAGAATAAACTTTCAAGAAAGTTTTTACATACTTTAAAAAAGTAATAATCAAATTAAAAGTCTTTAAGGTCTTTTGTCAGACTTTAAAAAGTACTCTTATTTTGACGTGTTGATTAGCATACTAAAGCACATTTAAAGTACTTGATTATAATTTTAACTATAGTGTTATTTTATATTATTTTACATATAGTTTATATATTTTATTTGTTCTAAATTCTAATTCATCATTTGTGCAAAATGCACAATTACAAATATGTTTGTCCATACATTCAGAAGTACACTTTAACCAAATTTTATGAAATGACATATATGAAGACATACTTCAGTCCTTCTTCAAAAAAGCTATATAAAATTAATTATAAACTATAAAACATTTTTATTTAATTAATGGACAGATTTTAAGGTCTGAAAACATTACATTCAGTTTGCACTTAAATATGTACTTTAAAGTATACTGTTTTCGTAATAAGTACTAATTTTAAAAGTTCGCTGAAGTGTACTTTTTCACAAAGGCTGTGATGTTCTGATTTGACGCTCAAACAAGGAACATTTCTCATTATTATGAATGTTTAAAACAGTTGCACTGCTTAATATTTTTGTGAAAACCGTGATGCATTTTTTCATGATTCTTTGATGAATAGAAAGTTTAGAAGAACAGAACTGATCTGAAACAGAAAACTTTTGTAACATAAGTCTTTACTGTCTTTTTTGATCAGTGTAATGAATCTCTGCTGAATAAGTATTCACTTCTTTCAAAAAAAGGCATCTTACAATCAGACAGACTTCCTAATAAGATGATTTTCATATTCTCACTAGGTGCTGTCTCAGATGACGCCTCAGACTGTGAGCGAGATAGATGCTCTCCTGGGCAACAAGCCTCACTCCAAGAAAGAGTCACGTGCGTGAGGGAACCAGAGAGATGACATAAACATGTGCAGCCAGAAAAGACAAAGAAAGCAAGGGGGAAAAGATGGAAAACGGCATACCATCGCTTTTATGCTCTCCCGTATATTACAACACCTGCATGCCTTCTGCAACATGCTTCCAGCCCATACCGCACTGCTCTCTATAACCCTACTCAAGTATCCAAACATAACCTACGAATTAAACACGGAAACGGCTGTCTGCAACATCACAGAAATGCGACGAACAACAGCTGTTATCATTTCTTTACTCTGAGAGACTGAAGTCTCAGTCTTCCACGAGGAAGTACTGTCGATTATAGGAGGAGAATGGAATGAAAGTTGCAAAAAGCTTGTTTATTAGCAGGCCCAGACGGAATCTGCAGACTATCTCTCAGTTTCCGCTGCAGACTTCCGCTGTTTCCACTGCCGAATTTCCATTGCCAAATTCTGTGAAATGGATCACATGTGATAAAAGTGGAGCTAAGAGTGGTATATTCTTATTGGCAGCTGAAAGCATTGTCAAATTTGCCAAAATATTGATTAAACCAACATGCACGGGGGAAAAGGATGTGTAGGACTTTGCAAATCATGGGCGTTCTGCGGAAATCTGTGCAGATTCCGCATGGGCCTGGTTGTGCGGGTGTGTGTTCAAGGCAGTACGAATACGTGTGCATGCAGTGACACTTTGAATCAAACTCTCCGTTGCTGGTGTTGCACCTGAGTGACTCGGAAAATGGACGCTGTGTGACGCCAAGCGAAGATGTTTCTGAAAGCTGCCCGTCCTGTTTGTTGGGGTGTTCACTGCCTGTCACATTTCATTCTCGCTGTGCAGGAGAGCGTGGCAAACACTCCGGCGTGTGACAGGAACAACATGCAGCAACTGCAAACAGCTGTTTGGACACATCACAAGTCTTCCTCCATTTCCCTCCTTTCCATCTCTCCTTGTGTTTACAATGGTGCACCTGTCCCTTTAAGAGAATTTGTGCAGTTAGGGGAGTGGCGTGTGAGTGTGTATACGGCACCTTGCAAATATATTCAGACCCTCACCAATTTACTTTTTTAAAAACAGCTGTTTTAGTCATTATTGCTATTCCTAACAAACATTTAACTCTCAGTAAACTTAAAGGGTTAGTTCACCCAAAAATGAAAATTCTGTCATTAATTACTCACCCTCATGTCGTTCTAAACCTGTAAGACCCTCGTTCATCTTCGGAAAACAAATTAAGATATTTTTGATCAAATCTAAGCTCTCTGACCATCTGTAGACAGTAATGCAACTGCAGTGTTTCCAGGTCCAGAAACATAGCAAGGACATCGGTAAAATAGTCCATGTGACAACAGTGGTTCAAAGGTAATTTTACGAAGTTACGAGAATACTTTTTGTGCTCAAAGAAAACAATAATAACATATTTATTCAACAATTCTCCCCGAGTTATCATCTTCCGCCATTTTAGAGAGTTCAGAGAACTCTCAGATTTTATCAAAAATATCTTAATTTGTGTTTCAAAGATGAACAAAGGTCTTACGGGTTTGAAACGACATGAGTAATTAATGACAGAATTTTCATTTTTGGGTGAACTAACCCTTTAAACTGATGCATAACTCATCCCACACTGTTTAACAAAAATGTGCAAAAATTTTAATTTTGGGGGAGCAGCAGCTTGTCACTGGGGCAGAACCCTCAAAGGGACACATTTGTACCTTAAGATTCATAATATGTGACCCTGGACCACAAAACCAGTCATAAGCTGAATAAATAAGCTTTCATTGATGTATGGTTTGTTAGGACAGGACAATATTTGGCCGAGATACAACTATTTGAAAATCTGGAATCTGAGGGTGCAAAAAAAATCAAAATATTGAGAAAATTGCCTTTTAAGCTGTCCAAATGAAGTTCTTAGCAATGCATATTACTAATCAAAAGTTAAGTTTTAATATATTTATGGTCGGAAATTTACAAAATATCTTCATGGAACATGATCTTTACTTAATATCCTAATGATTTTTGGCATAAAATAAAAATCGATAATTTTGACCCATACAATGTATTTTTGGCTACAAATATACCCCAGAGACTTAAGACTGGTTTTGTTGTCACATATGTCACATATGACCTTAAGAGGGTCACATATGACCTTAAGAGTACATATTACATATCTTAAGGTTATATTTTTTAACTCCAAGGAACTGATATGCACCCTTTAGAGGTAAAGAAGGTACAAATGTGTCCCTTTGAGGGTTCTGCCCCAGTGACAAGCTGTTGCTCCCCTAAAGGTACACATTTTGCAGTTATTTATTTCTTTGGAAGGCTCACTGTTTGTGCTACAAGCAGGAAAGATACCTCAAATCATGTGGCTTGTTTCAAAGGGATTTTTAATTACAAAACAGGCAAGAAAATCTCATAGACTTACACTGAAGGAGGCTCTTGAGCCACATTTAGTCTATAACCATGTCTTGAACCTAATGTTAATAGCTTTGAAAGACCCAAATGGTAATAGTCTTTTTTATAAAATAATTTAAATGAATGGGGGATGTAGAAGAAAGAAGAACAGTAAAAGAACAAGACTATTTTTGAACATTTAATCTTCTTCACATGTCTAATGTGTTGAAAATATGTTGAAAATGCAAAACAGAGAAATATTTCTCATCTCGTCATATCTGATTATGAATTACATGAATCACAAAGATTTTCGAATCAGAACGGCAGAATTTGTACAAAGTAGTTAGCATCGCTGGATATTACTGTTGATTTCTATCATAAAATGGTTGTCAAATATTAAATCTTAAGTTACCTGGTCAAAATAAGTAAATAAAAAATAGATAAAAAAGAAACATGTACGTATGAATTGTAACCATAATATCTATAATATGCCTTTAGAAAAAAAAAAAAAAAAAAAAGAAAAAATTATCCAGGCCAACATTTTAAATTTTGTAGAGCCATCCTTTGCAGCAATGATAGCTTTCAGACTTTCGGAGTATGAATGCATGAACGCACTGTCCAGATGTCATTTTGACCTTTTTTTTTTTTTTTACCAGGCAGATTTGCTCCAGGTTGTTTGAGATTAGTCAGATGTTCCTTCTGCATTACAATGTTCCAGTAGTGCCACAGATTGTGACGTCAGTGCTATAACTGTGCCATTCCAGGACATTCGGCTCTCTGTTCTCCAGCTAATGCTGAATGTCCTGCTGAATGAGCTTTCTCTCAAGCTTCAGCAGTTTTTAGCAGACTATAAAATAAGATCAGTTGGTGATGGGCTCTTTTGACTTGGAGCAGTATGCAACCACACAGAACCTTGCAACACCCTAAAGCAAACCAGAAATCCCAAATACACAGCAACATGCTGAAAGATTGAAATTCTGACTTTTAATTCTGACTTCTTGCAATTCTGAGTTTGTATCTCACAGTTCTCACTTTTTTTTCTCAGAATTTCAAGAAAAAGAGTCAAAATTGTGAAATAAAAAGTCGCACTTACATTTTTTAATTTCTTTCTTTTCTTTTTTTTTAATTCCATGGCAGAAATCATCTTCCATGGACAGCTGCATTTTAAGTGGCTTAAATATTTTGTGAACAATTAATTTTAAGAATATTTTCTTAATGTAATAAATATAATTTCTAAGAATATTTTCTTATTATATAAGTTTTATATCCTGTATTGAATTAGAGTATTTAGGAAATATGAAAGAACTTCTGCACTAGTATCAGCACCAAATGGAAGTGCAATCTGTTTGAGAAGTCTGTCTGGGCCAGATATAGCAGGGACTGTTTACTTGAATAATGGCAGGCAAAAATGGATGTTTGAAAATTCATTATCTTTTCAGCATCTGTTTTGTGCAAGATACACACTTCACCTTCATATGCAGGATTTGTAGTTATAAACTGAGAATTGGGTCGTGGTCTGAATACTTTTGCAAGGCATCATATGTGTGGGGCTTGGCTTCAGCGGTCAGCATCCTTTGCACTAAGTGGACAGAGTCATAATTTAAAGATCATAGTTCACAAATAGTCATGAAGGTCATAGGTTAACATGACCAGAGAACTGTGCTAGTGTTGCTTTGTGTGTTTGACAAATACAAGCTGCGTCAGTGACAATGAAAAGCGAAGCGCTTCACTTTTAAAATGTGTTTGTGTCATTCCATGATTTCAGATCGAAAGACACAGATTGGCTAGATTAAGTAACTACTGACAATTTCCCATCAGCCATTGTTGAATATCACAGTGTGCAGTGCCTCAGAACGTGGTTCATAACTCCAGCTGTTCCATAACCCAGTTACCACAGAAAAGTATTTGAACTTGTTAAAATACAAATGTTGTTTACAGTAATGTATTTACAATGAACATCTAAGGGGCAAGTGCACCACAAGGTTTAAAGCTGACATGTGAAGCTATGTACTTTGCACAGAGAAGATTAGTAAATGATATTCTCACATTAGCTTTGTGTCTAGTCTTGTGGTTACACTTTCAAAATTGTATTTTAGCATTTATAACAGTACAGTGCCTTGCCCCATAGACTTCCATTAATGCAAGTGCGCTACTGTAAATAGTTTTTGTTTATACAAAATAAAACATAAGCTCAAGTTATTTTCTGCAGTAACTGACATGGTGAACTACTCTTTTAACTCTACCGAACCCAGGCAAAAACAAAAAGACAAAAAGATTTAGTTCAGCACAATAAACAGGCACAGACATGATTAAACCCTTTATTTTAAACTAAGATTGGTTTTACAATATGTGTAATATGAGTTGCATTTGAGAAACCCAGACCAAGGTCAGCAAAGCTAGCAAGATTCACTGTTTTTATTACAATTAGAATCTCATTCTTTATTTTCATGTTGTTTGAAATTTTTATTGGGAATGCTTTTGCCTTCTCAAAAATCCAAGACTGCTACTTATTCATCTAAGCTTTACTCTATTAAACAGAGCTGGGATTGGAGAGAATAATGAGCACTGACAGATCTGAGATCAGTTATGCTGCTTTTCTTAGCATATTTAACAGTAAAGGTTGAATGGTCAAGCTGGTCCTGGGTCACTTCTTAATGTGGTAACACAAGTCCCTTTAGTGGTAATTCTAGTTCACTTCTGTATTCTCTCTACAGTACTGGTTGGTTCTAATGTCTCTTTGTATTTATAATGGTCGATGATTTATGTAAGTATTGTACCTGAGTTGGCAAGTTGGAAAGGCATCGAAATGACTGAACTTTTTAATCCACATAATTATTAGCAAGACTGAACTATCATTAGTTAACCTGAACTAATGTATATATATATATATATATATATATATACATTTAGTGCACTCCCTCATATGGTAATTTTGCCTGAATATGTTAAATTTACTGTCATGCAACAAGAAAAAATGAAAAAGGAAAAAAAAAAACAACAACAAGAAACAAGCCCTGTACTGAATGTATCTTGCTTGCCTTTAAAATGTGTGGAGAAAACTATTGTCACAGGTGTCATTTATGTCAGCTACAGGAGAGCATGACAATCACAACACTTGCATGTTACACGCAAGAATTCATGCGCACATACACACTTGTCTGTTGTGAATGTCATCCAAAAAACAAATTCACAACTTGCATAATAAAAGCACATTGTCATCATAGATTCCCATGTAAAAGGTAATTTAAACGAATTCAAAATTTTAAAAGCGATTTGACATTCAGGCTATTCTCTGCCTAAGTGAATCTTACAAAAAAACTGCCAAAAAACATACTACATTTCATCCCATAATCAAAGGGGGGGGGGGGGGGGATTGTTAACATAATTGTAATGAAGGGGGGGAAAAATCATTTTTAACCAATTTGTCAAGATATAGCAACTTTTTTTTTTTTTTTTTTTTTTTTTGGGAGATTCACCTATAAAGAGAATCCAAAATCTGTGTAACACTGTATAAATAAGCACATACTGTATGCAGTGTCCATCACACTCAGTGTTTGTGCTGGTTGTGTAGTCAGACTGTATGAAGCAGCTGTGAATTTAACACACCGATGATTTTATCTGATGAAACAAATGTTACACAACTGCATACTTAAACTTCTTGCACATTAGACAGTGGTGTTGAGTTAAACAGTATTCAGATCCATTATTGCTCATAAGTGTACATAGCCCATGCAGAAACTTCATGATGCTTATTATTGTTTTATGATGGATTAAAAACCCTGCATTTTTTTATTCAGTACCAATTCAGTTAATCAGTATTCTGATTAAGCTATTTGACAAATACTTAAAGGGTTAGTTCACCCAAAAATGAAAATTAGTCCATGTTTTATTCAAAAATTTACTACTTTAAAATTGTCCTGGCTCTTTCAAGCTTTATAATGGCATGGGCGGGTGTTTTTGTTCAACAGTCCAAAAGTAGTGAAATAAAGCACATCCATCCATATTAAAACGTGCATCGCACGGCTCCGATGCATTTTTTGTAAAACAAATATCCATATTTAAAATGATATAAACACCTTTTTATCACTTATACTGATTGTCATACATGCATTAGTGACGAACGCGGAAGCGCGACAGAGAGAGAACAAAAAACAAAACACTGGTCATGAATTAGAAGCACAAAACGAGGATTTGTAAAGAAAAATGTTGGAGGATTTCGCTATAAGAGGAGACTGGTTTTCCTTTGCTAAAGTAAGGAAACTTTGCTTCCTTTGCTCCTGTAAACAAACGTTGGTTTTTGTGAGACTCACAGGCGCATGCGCTACACCTACATCCTACAACATCCACCGGAAAGGCAGTCTCTCATGAACACGCATATGACAGTTAGCGGAAGTTACACAAAACTGATTTATCCTTTTAAATATAGATATTTTTCTTCCAAAAACGCATCGACTCACCACAGGAGGCCTTTATTCACCCCCGAAGCAGTGTGATGTGCGTTTTAATATGGATGGATGCTCTTTATTTCACTACTTTTGGACTGCTGAACAAAAACACCCGCCCATGCCATTATAAAGCTTGAAAGAGCCAGGACAATTTTTAATATAACTCCGATTGGATTCGTATATTATTATACGCCTAGGATGCCTTGAGGGTGAATAAAACATGGACTAATTTAAATTTTTGGGTGAACTAACCCTTTAATATATTCATCCATTTAGAAAATACATATGTGCTCAACTCATGCATAACAGGACAACATGAGGCAACACATTATATTAAAGGAACAGTTAACCTAAAAATGAAAATTCTGTCATCATTTACCTACTGTCATGTCGTTCCAAACCTGTATATTTTTATTTCTTCTGTGGAGCACAAAAGAAATTTAGAAGAACACTGGGGTCAGCTTTTACCAGTCCCGGTAACCCTCCCATTACTATAGAAAAATCCAGGAAGGAACTCATGGCCTGCAAATAGGCCTTAGCCATCTGGCACTGTGGAGTGCTCCTGTAGAAATGGACTGGGTCAGCTTGGTGTTGTGCACACCATGATTCAAAGAGACACCACTTCATGGCATAAAGCTTTCAAGTGGAGAGAGCTCCAGCATTCAGAATGGTCTCAATAACCTCAGTTGGAAGACTGGAATCTGTGATTCCACAGGGTCCAGACCCATAGCTTCCATATCTCAAGCTGGGAGTGAAAGAGCGTGCCCCATGCCTGGGAGAGAAGGTCCAAGAGAGCCTTCCAGGAGAGATATTAGGTCCAAGAACCAAACTTGGGCCACCCAGAATGGAGCCCCTAGCAATAAACTCCATCCTGGGGACCTCTGACTAGAAGAGCAGAGCGATCGGGGGAAATGCATACAGACATAGCCTAGGCCACACCTGTACCATGGCATCCAACCCCAGCAGAGCTGCAGGTGTGAGGAAAAACTAGAGGAGACAGTGGATTGTCTCTTCAGAGGCCAAAGAGTACACTTCCGCTCTGCCAAATCTCTGCCAAATTAACCTCGAGGTGGAGTTCCCAGGCTTCAGCCCCTGTCTTGACAGGATGTCTGCTCCCATATTTAAATGCCCTGGAATACAAACTGTTTGACTCAGTTTGACTTGAGCCCAGAGCAGTATGTGCTGCACCAACTTGAACAGGGGGCACAAAATCAGACCTCCCTGCTGATTTATACATCAGACTACTGTTGTGTTGTCCATCCACATCAACATGTGGTAGCCTCTTAGGTCCAGGAGAAGCAGCCCAAAATAGAGCCTTCATCTCAAGCCAAGTTATGTGCCAAATGAGATGGCTTATGTGCACCCAGTGTGGGACTCAGGGTGAGAAACCAGGGTTCCTTCCACACAGAAGGGGAACGAAGGCTTCTGCATGTAACACTTATCCTTAGTTGTGGCTTTTGAGCCACAACTGAAATGGTAGCAGAAGCCCCAAAGGTGTCATGTTGGTGACGGCTGCCATAAGACCAAATAACCTCTGGTATTGGCAGACAGGAATTCTCAACCCTTTCAACCCTCAAAGTCTTTCAAGGTGACAAATATGTACTTGACTCGAGCAGGGGACAACTGTACCTGCATGGAAGTTGAGTCCCGCACCACCTCCAGAAAAATTGTCCTCTGACTCAGTGAGAGGACGCTCTTCTTGATATTCAGTCTCAAACTCAAATGTCTCAAGTGAACAAGAATGACATCTCAATGCCAAACCAGTAACTCCCTTGAGTTAGACTGTGTCCTTTAAAGGAAAACGCCACTGTTTTTCAATATTCCAATATGTTCTTCCCTCAACTTAGACGAGTTGATACATACCTCTCCCGTCTCAGTGCGTGCACTTAATCGCTCTAGCGCGCGGCACCACTATGCTAGCGTTTAGCTTAGCACCATTCATTCCTTAGGATCCAAACAGGGATGAATTTAGAAGCCACAAAACACTTCCATGTTTTCCCTATTTAAAGACAGTTACATGAGTAGTTACACGAGTAAGTATGGTGACACAAAATAAAACATGGCGATTTTCTAAGCGGATAAAAAATGATAACTATAATGTATGGCGGAAGAGCACTTCGCAGCACTTCAATCTGCGCAGTGATATCATCACTCCTGAAAACTCCCCCTCCGTCAATAGAACCAACGTGTTTTCAGGAGTGATGATAAACTGGATGCAACCCCCTATCCCTTTTGCGGACTAGGCAGTAACGGCTGTAAAAACCTGAATTGACTTGTGACAGGGGTTGTTTTTTCGGGACCATGAAACAGCATACTGTGAGGGAACCCCCAAACTTTGTTTTCTAAGATTCATTGAGAAAAGAGTGCCCTACCTCTTCAAGAGGGGCTAACTCCTTTATATGAATCAATATTTTTTGAATAGCAGGCAGATGCTACTCTCCATGATCTGCTGAATGGAGATTGAGGGGAAATCCCATTAGGGATTCATCCTCCCGAAACACCAGAGGTTGCAGGGTTACTGGAAGAGTCCCCATAGGGCTCAGAGGAGGAGACAAGATTCAATGTACTAGAGCCTCAATCCCCTGCTTCTTTGTAGAGAGGAGCTAGGGCCTGGCCTGGGCTGGCTTGTGGAAGCCTATGGCTCCTGGCTCCAGTGAAATTGTCTAAACACCACTGATTGCTTCATGGTCATCTAAAACATGTTGAGAAAAGTATTAACTGTGTTGATGCACAGTCCAGGCGGTAAAAGCGGTGTGTCCAGAAGTGAGATTTTCTCTTTTTTGTCTGATACCAGACAATTTGAGCCACAGATGCCTCTTCATGGCAACCAACACAGCTATCGAACTGGAATGGGCCATCTGCTTAGTGGCAAAGAGGGCTAATTCTGTGGCCCAGTGGAGTTCCCTGACTGACTTGGAATAAAACCCTTGCCAGAGTCCAGTTCTTTAACAGCCTTGTACACCTTTTTAATTGATGATGCCGAAGCGGGGGAGAGATAACTAGCGAGCGTCCCCAAATTCAGAACTAGGTTCTCAGAGTCTGGCTCGGAGCAAGAGAAAGGGCAGAACCCACCTCATCAGCCAACTCCATCTCGGACCCCTATGACCTGGGTTGGCGCGCCACCTTGGCAGACTTCGGACCTGAACCACAGGGTGCAGATGGCTGACTCTCATTGATCTTGAAAAGAGCCAGGCATGAGCTGAGCTTCCTCAAAGTGGCTAAAACAAATGGCTTCCTGAAGACAAAGAAGCTAGTGACATGCATTTCAGTGTCTGTTTATGGTCTTGGTGATGCAGTTACGTCACCATTGTTTGGCGGCCAATAGAATTGCCATATTTTCCACACACCGGCTCAAGCAGGAGCATTCCCATAGCATCAATGTCATGACGTAGCACATGAAACAGAACCACAGAAGCAATTTTACAAAGTTAAGTCATCTTTATTTCTATAACAATTTATACTATACTATATAGATTGTCAAAGCAGCTTGTACTGATAAGCGTTTATGGTAAACTAAAATATACTTTAATGTCATTTCTATAGAAACTTGTATGTCATGAATTTGAATGTACAGTATTTGTAATTGCACATTTGTAATGATGAAGTTGCAATTCAGTATATTTAAAATATAATAACTTCAAATGCATGAAATGTATCGAATAACACTACAGTTAAAATAGTAAAATACCTTACATGTGCTTTAGTGTGTTAAGCCGGGCTCACACTACAGGAGTTTTAAAATCCTAACCGATTATGAAATCTGGCTGCAGCACACACATAAGGAGAATCTTCGCAGATTTTCTTCCCTCAAATCTTAAACATGCACACACTACAAGATTTGAATATCGTGGCGCATCACACACTACAAGATATTATAAGATTATCATGCCAGACGGAGCGCCTCACGTGATCTCACGCAGCAGCTGGTCAGCAATGTTTACATCTGTTAGCTAGCGTGCTAGCAGCTTTCTGCACTCACTCGGTACGTTCAAAACTGAGGCGATTTCACCCCGGCGCTTCTCTTTCTCCTTACGGTTGTGATACGTTTTCACACATTATACGGACAGTGTTACTACAAAACTTAAAGAAGCCGTTTCCTCCGTCTCCACTATCCAACGGAACTGTGCAGCAGCTGTTTTGCGGTCGCGCATTGGCTATTGTGAAAGCACTGACTCCGTCATCATCCCGATTTAAATCCTAAATATCAAACATGTTTGATATGATCGGGGTGGCCCCGATTTGTGTGCGAGCAGTTCGGGAGGTGCAAGGTTCGATCTTTGAAGGCCTCACATTACCAGATAATCTGCGCCGAACATCGGGACCGATCGAGGTTCTCGACAAGATTTTTGCTCCGATTCTCGGGAGGGGGAAATCAGGGCTAAATCGGGCTAAAAATCCTGTAGTGTGAGCCAGGCATTAGTCAACGCATCAAAATAAGTAGTTCTTTATATCACAACAGATTAAAACATAATAGATTAAAATGTACTTTACAGTAAAACATTTAATTTGATATTATTATATAGTGCACTTAACTGTTTAAGAAAGAGTCATAAAAATGCCTCTTTAAGTACAATTAGGTTGCCTTTTTTTATTAATATTATATTATCTGCAAGTACAGAATTACAAAAAAAGTACTTTTAAAGGAACAGAACACGCCACTTTTTTAGCAAAGTTCCTTGATTATTAGGCCGGAATGAGAGTATAGTTCTAGCCATCTCGGCATAGAAAATCGCAATTTTTCATTTTCCGTCAGTCTTAGTACACGACGTAACTACAGAAGAGTCAAGTTTTAAATAGGAAAAATATCGAGACTCTTTGGTCATTTTTGAACAAGATGCTAACGGTCTAATCAGATTCAATGATCTATGCTAAGCTACGCTAAAAGTGCTACCGCCAGACTCGGAGATCGGCTGAATGGATTCGAAAACGCTAAAACTCAACTGTTTAACTCTTGGGGAGTTGGAAAATGAGCTTATTTTCAAAAAAAGTGGAGTGTTCCTTTAACATTTAAAGGATATTACAAGAGCACATTAATTACAATTAAGCACACTTATTTTTCACAAGAATGAGAAATGATGACAATTTACATTTGTGTGTGAGCTAAACCTTTAAGAACCAATATCTACAGTATGTACATTTTAAAGTCAGTTACTTTGTCTTGTTGGATATATGTAAATATGGCTTACATCGAAGAGATTCCTCACGATTTAAAAAAATAAATAAAAATAATAAATCCCTCATAAAACAATGATAAACATCTTGTTGTGTAATGTGAATATAAAATTCTGAGCTGAAATGTATTTGTGTTTTTTGCTTGTACGTGAGTGTGTAACATCACCCCTGGATGACACAGCTGACCCAGTTCTTTCGCAAAGGGTTGAAAATAGCCATGCGGCAGAAAGTGGGCAGATAAATGTGTGCTCTGAGTTGTGTTAAATATGTGCCTCATATCCCACTGAGAGTCTGTTATGATCATCTGCACCAGTGACATAACGTGCTGAATGTGCATAATACTGTACAGTACACGCACAAAAATACCCCAATATATCAACTGCAGATTATTGTGCTGGATTTTGTGCCTTTTACAGTACAGAAATCCAGTCAGCAGAATGCTTCCGTGTGAGCACGCTAGCCTTCATGCATGCACGTTTGTGTATGTCTAGCTTGTCAAGCTGCGAGCTATTTTAAAATAGTTTAACTACAAGGTAAAAATAGCATGCCAAGCTACAAGCTACAACCAAAAGCAGCTAACTGCATTATTAAGATATTTATTAGTATTAGTATATTTATTAGTATTATTAAGATTATTAGATTACTATGGAAGCTTGTTTTTGCACGGGATTAAAATAAATAAATGTTCTTCTCACAAATCTGACTTTTTAAAAATATGAATTAAAAACTACATTTAAACAACACTGCCTAATTCCAAAGAAGATGGAGAATTTAACTTTTATTTCACTATATTTGGTTGGGTCAAATACAAACCTAGAGACTTTTCCCCCCATATTGTATTTTTGAAAATTATACACAACACATAAATGACTAAATAAAAACACTGGGGCAGTTAGGGTAAAATTATTTATTTTTCCAATTGTAGATCAGTTGAGAATTTACAAGTGGTCAAAATGGGAATAACAGCACATCCTAACCAGGGTCAACACAACAAGAATCCAGCAAGATGTCAATTGTCTAGAATTAATGGAAATGTGGCAAAAAAATTCAACAGCTGTCAACCATGATTTATTCTGCAATCAAAAATTGTCTAATAATAGACCTTAGTCAGGGCAGACACTATAATAAATGTAACATGAATGACAAAAAAGCTGTGAGGGACAGTCTTCACACGCATTGCATAAAAGTCCTAGATCAGGTCATTTTGTCACAGCTGAACTAATGGAATGCTGTTAAACAGTGCAATCCTGTACTTTCCTCACAGCCTCATTTTCATTCCTGCAAAACATGAAACATGGCCGTGACTAGGGTCTACAGCAGACCAGGACTGGGTAGTGTCACAGAGCCAGACTTTTGGCGTTTGCCATAAATTCTGCTCCACTTTGCAGCTTATTCTGGTCAAAAATAATCAAACAAATGAAGTGAAATGACGAACGAAGCAACAGAAAATCAGTTCATTCAGTTTCTAGTATACAGCTATATGGAGTGGGATTTGAACTTCACTTACATTGTTTGCATTGCCAACAGCCTCTTTCATTTGTCACTTTGCTATTGAAAAACATTGTCAGTGTGACTGCACCTTGACATAGAAGAGACAGAATCATTGCCTCTTTATTGTTTTGTGCCCAATTAGGACAAGGTAATGCAAAAAAAGTCAAAGATTGTTTGTAGATTGGCACCCAGATTGTTCGCACTTAAAGGGATAATTCACCCAAAAATGAAAATTACCCCATGACTTACTCACCCTCAAACCACCCTAGGTTTATATAACTTCCTTCTTTCAGATGAATACAGTTGGAGTAATATTCAAAAATGTCCTGGCTCTTCCAAGCTTTATAATGGCAGTGAATGGGGTTTAAGATTATGAAGCCCAAAACTGCATCTATTCATCATAAAAAGTACTCCACAATAAAGGCCTCCTGATGCGAATATCCATATTTAAAACTTTATAAACTGTAATCTCTAATTTCCGCTAACTGTCATACATGCAGATGATGGATGTAATGAAAATGTTGGAGGATTTCGATAAGCCAAAAAGAGACTAGTTTTCCTTTGCTGTAAACAAATCTTGGTTCTCACGAGACCAGCATATTCTCACCGGAGCTTACGTTTCGTCGTTCGCTGGAACGCCATTCTTGTGAACGTGCATGTTATGACAGTTAGCAGAAGCTAGAGATTACAGTTCATACAGTTTTAAATAAGGACATTTTTCTTACACAAATGCATCGATTCACTTTAGAAGGCCTTTATTAACTCCCCAGAGCCGTCTGGAGCATCTTTATGATGGATTTCTGCACTTTAATTTGCTTTAAAAACTTGACCACTACTCACTGCCATTATAAAGCTTGGAATAGAGGTCTGTGCGGGACTGTTTTTTTAGTCCCGCTCCCGCGAGGTTATGTTCCACGCCCTCCCGCTCCTGCTATATATTCACTCTTTGTTCACTCACAGAATCTCACATTTAAATTTCCGCTACTTAAAGAGAGATAGGCTAACAAATAAAAGTGTAGTCTGCACAAAATTGTATTTGTTATTTATTTTCACTTGTCGAGACAAAATTCGTTTAACATTTTGCTGTTAACACAGTAGGAAAAAGTGTCGCAGAGAAAAAAAAATTAAAATGTAGGTTGTACAAAAATTGTAGCCAAGCATACTTATTTTTGTCTTGTCAAAATACAAAATTCGTTTAACATTTTGCTGTTAACACAGTAGGATATTGTTAGACTGCCCGTTCCCGTTCAAATTACAGCAGAGTTACTGACCACTACCGCGTTTTATTCGGAAATTTAATCCTGCATCGCAAGAAACCTGGTCAGTTCCCGCAGAGAGCCGTGGGAATGCAGACCTCTAGCTTGCAAGAGCCAGGACGATTTTTTATATAACTCAGAATGTATTCGTCTGAAAGAAGAAAGTCATATACACCTAGGATGGCTTGAGTAAATCATGGGGTTATAAAAAAATTGCATCCAAAGCAGTTATAAGCCTGAGGGCTACTAAATCGAAATTCTTTGGCTTTTCAGCAGGCATAATGTAAAATCATCAGAAATTCAACAAAAATCGCTAAATAGTTTCATAGGCCATACACGTCTCAGGCCATAACGTCAACGTTGTAGTGCACTGTGCGTTAAAAGGAGCTCAATTCTCTTGCAAATACATACCCTTTCAATTTATAACCTACTTATAGATATATATATACACATCTGAATAACACAGAGATATGTGCGCACATAAAAACATCACCCATAAAGCACTGTAGGTGCAGGTATGAAACTGCAATATGTACATAAAAATTCAGGTGCATAAAATGTTCTGTCTTATTTCGAACAGAATGGTGTTATTGCACTAAGGAGTCTCTCTTAAAAACCGTTCTCAGTTGCTGTACGCTCCCAGCACTCAAAACCCTTCCACAACAAACCAAAACATTGTATATATCTGAGGGTCCAAGGTTTCTAGGAGTCCCATCCAAGAACTGCGCACAAGAAAATCAAAGTGTTATTGCTCCCACGTATGTGACCATGCTCTCCACAGAAGAAATCAGGTCTCCATGGGGGTGCTATAGCAATCTGGGATGGATGGTGGATTGGGATTGCCTTCAGACCCATGTTGGATCATCTCTGGAGGGTTGTCCTGTTTTTGCAGGTGATGGTAGTGAGAGTTGGGGTGTTTGTAGACACCTTGTCTGCTTTGGTTGTAATTGTGTTGGAATCCATCTCCAACAGACTGGTCTGAAGTAAAACTGGGATTGTACCAGGTGTAACGCGCTCTACCCTGCTTGTGCTGCCCTTGGACCCATCCGCCGTCTTTATGCTCAACATTTCCGGCCTGTTCGTTGGTTAAATATCCATCGAATGGATTCCGTCCCCTGTTTCTGGATCGTTGCCTGTTTCCCCAGTTGCCGTAGCCTCTGTTACCGTGATTGCGCCGCTGTTGGTGATGATTGTTTGGCCACTGGCCCTTGTCTGGTGAGGGAGATGATTGGAAAGTATGAACCATATCAGTATTGGACTGAGCAGATGTGTCCTTTCCACCTTCGCCCCCTGATGACGGGCCCCAGAAGAAGCCTCGGTGTTGGGGATTATTCTTAAAGGGGAACTGTAGCTTCCTCTCTTGTGGTGGCAAGAAGCGCCCTGTGCCTGGCAAGAAAGGACCATTGAGGTTGCGAGGGGTTTGAGAATTGAAAGATGGATTTGAGAATCGAGGCGATGCCGTACTGAATGGGTTGTTCTGAGAGTGTCCTGAGGGAGCCACCGGGTAGAGGGCATTGTTTGGCTGATTGCTGGGTCCTTTGCGACGTTTAGGGTCGTGGTATTTGTCCGGGTACTGCCAGCGATGGCGACCCCGACGGTACCCAGAATCCTCATCGCGTCTGTTGACTTGTGCTGGAGGGTCGTCGCCTCTGGCCCCATCCAACTCAATGTTATCACTGTCTCCCTGAAATAAAAACACCATGAAAATCTTTACAATAGCTTAAAAGGTGCACACAGTATAGTATGGTTACACTTTATTTTAAGGTGACGTTGTCACAATATAATTACGGAGTAATATAAGTACTGAGTAATATTAATTAACCACACATACTTACTACTAGTTTAAGTATCACTGAGATACTATTATAGATTTTGTTAATCTTTTGAATTAGAGTTTAGAGTTTATTTTAATATTTTTGGTTTTGATTTTAATCTTAAAGTGAACGTTTTAGTAATTTTTTTAGTAATTGTGTATTTTTGTCCTCATTATTAGTTTGTGTTGTTCTAAATGTCTATATAATTTATTAAAGGGGAAGTCGTGGCCTAATGGTTAGAGAGTCGGACTCATAACCCAAAGGTCGCGAATTCGAGTCTCAGATCCGGCAGGAATTCTAGGTGGGGGGAGTGAATGTACAGCGCTCTCTTCCACCCTCAATACCACGACTGAGGTGCCCTTGAGCAAGGCACCGAACCCCCAACTGCTCCCCGGGCGCCGCAGCATTGGCTGCCCACTGTTCCAGGTGTATGTTCACTACTGTGTGCATGCACTTGGATGGGTTAAATGCAGAGGACAAATTCTGAGTATGGGTCACCGTACTTGGCCACACACCACTTCCCTTTCCCCCCGCTAATTCCGAGTATGGGTTACCATATTTGGCCACATGTCACATCACTAAATTTACTTATTTTATTTCAAATAATTTTTTTTTATACATATGATTAGTTTGTTAACTAATAACCTTACTACATGCTTACTACATGGTTAAGGGTTAGTTGCTTGTAATTATGCATAATTTATTGTTATTACTATATTAGGTACACATTAGTAGCTACCTCAAAATAAATTGTTAACAATATTTTTACTTTGTTACTGTACTTCATTTTCAGGTACATGCACACAGGTACCAGAGTATTTGGAACCTTTTACTTTACTACATTCCAAAGCATAAAATCTTACTTTTTCTCCATTACGTTACATAAAAAACATTGTTTCTCATTATTTCAAATTGCTCTGAGCACATGATGTAATGTTTGTAAAAGACAGTGATTCAGTCACCAATCATCTTTTTCGATGGAACTGTTGAATTAGTTCACAAATTCAAACAAAAAGCCAATTCGCTGATTCACTGACAGTCAGAGTGAGTTTCCAATTAACAATTCACTGAATTGGTCATATCTGAGTCCAAATCAGTCAAGGACAACGAGAAATATGATCTCCAGAGCCTGAGTGTGTGGAGAATTTCAAGTTAAGTCACCGCTAAAGTAACGTTAAATTTGAATGTAGTTTATTATAAGGACAACCATTGAGGTCATACAAGCAGTTTGTGAACTAAATCTGATGTGCAAGTTACAATGTCACACTGAGATCTAACTTTAATCCTCTCAGAGCCCTCTCTACTTATATTTGTGACATTCATGTTTAATTGTATAGACTACATCTTTTTGAAAGAATTCTTGAGTTTTGAAAACAGTGTCAAGCATGATCGAAGGGAACATGATAATTTCCCAGCAAAGATGCAGGCCATCATAATAGTGAGCATTTACACTGAAATCCTAAAGGTACTGTAAATCCACCTTAAAATGGAGTTTCAATCAGAAGGTGGAAAACGATCATGTATTATTAAACTTATACGGTTTCTTAAACAAAAAACCTTTACAGCTGTATCTTAAATGAACCTCAATTAACTGAATAATTAAAATAAAAAAATATTAATAAAATAAATACTTGGAATATTACATTTGAAAAAATAAACTTGCAAAATAACCATTTATTATATTTGAGAAACTTGCAACATGAATCATACTGCTAGTAAATGGACTGGGGAGAAATGAGTGTATTTGTGGCGGTTTCTAGATATACGAGCATTACCTGAACTTCGACTGGGAATATCTTCTCCATCTTCACCATGCGATCCCTTAGTGATCGGATCTCCTCATCCTTCATATTATTCTGCAACTTGACTTCCTGCAGTATATCAGTCAGCTTGTCAATATGAGCTTTGAGCTCTCCCATATCTGTCTTTCCTCCCTCACTCCCTCCTCCTCCAGCTGCTGTTGTTCTTTCCTCCCTGTCGCCCTCCTCTTCTCCAATGCCCACAGTCTCACATACGTCCTTCGCCACACTTTTCCAGCTTTCTCTCTCCTGAGGGTCTTTTTGGCCATATGTGCGACAAAGCTCCTTCATCCTGACAATAGCCAAGGCCTCAATCTCTTGCCGCGTGTGTCTAAAGTCTCCAAGCGCCACCTTAAGAGGAGAAATATAAAGATACACTCCCGTTAATGTAAAGTACTGCTCATACAAGCCAGACATTAATATATTGCATGATCGTTGACTAGCCAATCAAATTGGTGTTTGCCATTTTGAGAAATCTTTTGCCGTTTTTGTGTATAAAATGCATTTGCCAGGCAGTGGGCGGCCCTTCTGAGGCTAAATCTACTCTGACATGAATTAAATCAGTGCCTGTATTTCCCATTTCAGATTTTAAGTTACTCTTGAACACAATGAGGCACCTCATAGCAGATCTCTTTAACAGCCTGTGTGCGAAGCTCTTCCAAGCTGAGTCTGTGTTTGGACTCCTGGGTGCCAGGTATGCGGCGGCGCTGGGGGATCTGATACACACGCAGTGGCTCCCTCCTCTTCCCACTGCTGGGCAAACCACACTTTTTCACGATAGACTGCATCTGCAAACAATCAGCAAGAACAGAAGACTTACTTCCTGTCAGAAATTAACAGCTCAGAAAGAAGCCACATGAAGTGAAACAGAATGGAACAGAATGCAGTCATCTCAAGATGACTCTTTAAAATCAATTTTAAGATTGCATCTCAAAAACGCAATATTCAAGGAGTAAGATTATATTATTATTTTTTTTTTTTAAATTACTGTGCGATGCAATGAAACTATCAAAGACATAAATCTAGAGTGCATGTCTACTAGTGGTCGACCGATATGTTGCCAAGGCTGATATACTGGCCAATATTTGGCATTTTGTATTTATCGTCATTGGCCAGCAAATTTTTCTGTGTGGCCAATACGATGGAAGCTGGACTTTTATTTTGACAGCGCTGAAAAAGTCAGTGCCTGACTACATAGAGCTCCTGTTCTCAGTCTTCATTACATTACTGTCTTTGTTTAATAGTTCTGACTAATAAATTATTACATAAAACTTGTAAACAAAGTTTTTAAAGGGTACACAAAGTATTATAGCATTTTCTTTTCAGTTATTAGTAACAGAAAGGCAAACACGAGAATACTTTCTCATCTACTGGTAGCACTCAGTAAATATGCATTTAAATAAGTCTTTGTATATCTAATAAAAGTTTAATAAGCTTGCAAACATTGTTGAATTCAGCTCCAGAAACTTAAAATTCTTGATTTCAAACTGGGCTGCTATGTCGTATTAATGACATTAATTTCATATTAATGTCACATTCCTTGTGCGCTGGATGTAAAATTAGAGCTCCCTTTTCTTTATTTATTTTTTAAAGGGTTATTTTTTTGTGCGTGTGTGAAAAATACTATAATGGAATTAAAGAATCAATAAGTTGCCATCTAAATCTCTCTTTTACAGATTTTTTTTTTTCCAAGTTCAAATTATTTTTTCATATTTACACATTTTAAAATTATTTAATTTAGTAAATATTGTGTAAAATAAATTCAATTTCAGCAACTATTAAGCGCGTTTTTACTATCTTTAAATTGTGTGATATCTATATATTGGCTTTATGTCGAGCACAATGTACTTAAGAGACTGGCATTGGCCATCAAAAAAACAAACAAAAACAAAAAAAAAACACATTGGTTGACCACTAATATCTAACCCTGGGCTAAAAGTGCAGATACATTAGCAAAACTTTAAAAAAACAAAACAAAAAAACCAACAACACCTAAATAAGTGCGAGTCAAAGGAGTTCAGTATCAATCTATTGGTGTTGCAGTGATGTATGTATGTGTATGCGCGTGACTGACCTTGTTGGCTGGCAATTTCTCTCTGAGAGAAGAGATGAGTCTCCAGCTCTCCTCACAGGACCGCTTATCTGAGTCATCACCGCTGTCTGAGTCTGCATACTACACAGAGAGACAGAAAGACACATTAGCTTGGTTCTAAAGCCCAAGCTGCCTTTGCTGTAGCTTCTATGGCAACAATGACCTAACTATCATGGGAGCTCTCAACGGACTGATTGGAGTGCTCTACTGTACATAGGCAGCAATTTGCAAACCACCTAACAAATACTCCTAACACAAAGCGCACAGGAGACTCAACTCACAATAGAGTTCGATGTTAGCATGATGCCAAGCTACATCCTGGAATTTAAGTATTTTGCAGTATTACGAAACATTTACATTAAAACAAAGAATAAGTATAATGTATTATGTTGTAGAAAACATTCTATCTAGGAAACTAATTAAACAAATTTTTGATACCAAGAATGTGAACTACTTTTCACAAACTATCAGATTTCCTTGCCTCAGGGATTCCATCCTTTCTGACTAATTAATTTTCATGACTTTTCCAGTCATTCATGGTTTCTGCAGGAGAATTTGCACATCAGGCACAAAACCTTGGAATTAGGAGATTTAAACAATTAAACTTATGTACAAATAGCCTAAGTTTGAAATAAGTCTCAATGTACTACTCATTTGAATGACGGTGGGAACCCTGTTTCTTTCACTAAAACATAAATAATACTATCATAAATGCTCATATCTATCCTTGTTAAAAAAAATAAATAAATAAAAAATTTGGCTTTGTAATGCCAAATTTGTAATGACAAATTACATTTTTACATTTTGTAATTTGATTACTCGTTTTATAAAATATTTGATTTATACCTTAACACTTTAATGTTGGTTAATTTTCTACATTTTCTAAAATCTGCATCAAAAAACAGCACAGTTTAGGAGACAGAGCTTCAGGTGTAACTCAGTTACGACAACATGCACAGAAACAAGTGTTTTGTATTTGTATTTGTAACCAATTTAATTAAAAATGAGACGTAATTGTTTTCAGGGCTCGCAAAATTTCAAAATCCCTGGTAGCCCTTCGGGCAGGTACTCTTCAGATTTTGGTAGCCCGAAAATTAATTTAACTAGCCCAAATTTAAAAAGACTTTTTTTTTCTTTTTTTTTTGTATAAATATAGAAAATCAGATAGGAGTTTAAATGTCAATCAAAAATATTTTCAATACACAAATATCAACAAATATGAAGGAAGGAATTTTATTTCACTATTTACAGAGTATCTGCAGAATTTTTTAAAATACATTTAAGGCAATTTATGACCCATTTTAAGAGCTGCACGAGTAAAATGAACACAGAATGAGCAGGATTGGACAATGTCTATGGTACATACAGTATTGAGCCATAAAATTACATGATTTACAGTTCATACAGGTTTTCACAAAAACTAAAATCTTAAACAACAGCATGTCAGCCTATAGACCATTTTTATAAAAAGGGATAAATCAAGCATATAAACTGTTAATTTAAAACGTATAAATATTACTGTCTTAATTGATTCAAGATTAAGGCTACGCCAATTAAGTTTCCACTTTATTAGTTCATGTTCGCTGCTAAAAAACATGAGTTCTACACTTTGCCGATCTGACCATATACAGCAAGAAAGGCTTATTGGAAATGCAAATTCATTCTCTGCCACGAGGTGGCGCTTTAGGAGCGCTGAAATATCGCGGTTTCCCCGGTAACACTGTACACAAAGCACCTCCGCGCTCATAAACGCTGCTTTATCAGGCATTATAGGTAAGATTAAATTAAAATGCCAACGACACATTTCTGAGGAAAGTCAGTTCCCTTCAGATACATACATTCACATAAAGACATCCGCGCCGCGTTTTGACTTGAAACGTGCAGCGCTCATATTTATGCAATGACCTCATTGCCTTTTGAAGTTTAATCCAGCCGTATCGCCATTCTTGTCTTTCCGTCCCCAACTGTAAGACCTCTTGAAATTATAATTAAGACATTTCTTATACCATTTAACACTTTTAATGGCCTTAAGTTTGATACAACTCACTTTAAGAGTTTTTAAGAACCCGCGGGAGATCTGGATTTAAGTTAGCCCGTCGGGCAGGGCAGTGATACATTTTGGTAGCCCGACTGGAAAACACAATAGCCCGGGACGTCGGGCTAGCGATTTTGCGAGCCCTGGTTTTGGAATCAAATTGTGACTTCCTGAATTGGACCAAAGTGTAAGGAGTACTAGTGTTTACTAAACAGTGTCTTTTCTTACCAGTCTCTGCTGTTCCAGTATCTGGTCGGCCTCCTCCTTCTCTTTGCGGTACTGATTCTCCAGATCCTGCAGTCTAAGAGAGAAGGTTTAAAGAGAAAGAAAACATTAGCAAGGCAAAGCCTGCCGGAAGAAAAATGGTTTCTTGCTGGTCCAAGTAGATCTGGAAGGTTGATCAGATGGACTACCAGCTGGTTTTGCTGAGGCTGACCTGTAGACCATAATGGGCAATCTGGTCATGGCTGGTAGATCACCTTGGACCAGCAGCAACCAAGCAACCTCATTCCAGAAACCAGCATTTCAATATTCATTTCAGATACATTTTTACATTTTTCAAGATTCCGATCTGATCACAGACCCATACACAGAGGAAGATTCATTTAAAATGGGGTTTCACCTCTTCTCCATCTCCTGCTTTATGTCAATGCCTTGTTTCTCCAGCAGTTCTTCTTGTGCGTAGCTCCAGTCCACTGGCTCCCCCTGCTGCTCCTGTGTGGCATTGCGCTCTCTCTCTAAGCGGGCCTGCTCAGGGTGGTTAAACCTGAACACATGGTTCTTCCCCATCACTATACGATTACCTACACAATCACAGGACAAAGGAGAATCAGTGTTTACAGGCACTAGCATGTTGGAAGATAAGATAATAAGGATATGTTCAGAATGACATGCTACCAAGACTACTATTTCTGCAGCACACAGAAATGTGAGTGAACATTTTCTGTGTAGAATACACAGAAATAGAATATCCAGATGACTTTCAAATAAATACATTTGAAATGTTCACGTTTGCATTTTAAGTCTTGTACAACAGCATTTATTTAAAATAAGACTAGGCAGTGTGTATTGCAAAGTCTGTACTGCAGTAAACAATACACTAGTTTTCCATTTTGAACCACGGAAATAAAAACACATAAAACTGAACTGAAAAAAGTCACCTTGTTTGAGCACAACACCATCAGTGATTCGTTTTCCATTGACGTACGTTTCTGCTCCAACTAATGGCTCCAAAGTCACCACCACTGCAGAGACACACACACACACACACACAGATATTTAGTTCTGAGAAATGATTATATGCATTGAAAACATTAAAAACATCATTTTGTTGATGAAGTCTTTTAAACCTCCTCAACTTTTATAACTACAGGTCTACATATATGACATAAATTTCTGACATAGAAAATGTATGTAATATTTTATATACATGTAGCCCTGCACTAACATTCAAATGTTTGTGGCCGACAAGATTTTTTAATGTTTTTGAAAGAAGTCTCTTATGCTCACCAAAGCTGCATTTATTTGATCAAAAATACAGTAAAAACACAAATATTGTGAAATATTATTACAGTTTAAAATAACTGTTTTATATTTGAATATACATATTAAAATGCAATTTATTCCTGTGATCTAAAGCTGAATTTTCAGCATCATTTCCGTCTTCAGTGTTACATGATTTCCTTCAGAAATCATTCTAATATGCTGATGTGCTGCTCAAGAAACATTATCAATGCTGAAAACAGTTGTGCTGCTTAATATTTTTGAGGAAACCTTGATAAATTGTTTTTGGGATTCTTTGATGCTTTTCAAAAGAACAGCATTCATGTGAAAAAGAAACCTTTTGTAACATTGCCTTTACTGTCACTTTTGTGTGAATCAGTGAATGTAACGAATGTCATGTGATCGCTCTCACCTTCATTATTCTCATTGACTTCACTGCAAAAAACGCAATGCAGCTCCTTTATAAACTGACCGCTAAGACGAATATCCACATCTTCCTGACCAACCCTGCAACATACACACACACACACACACAGCCATGAGACACAGTGCAGTATGTACACAGAAACTGAACACTCCTTTAGCAACTCATTGCTCACCTGGTGACTCCATCTTTAATATAATATATCAGACACTCTGACATCAGAGGATCCTCGTTCAGATTCACCAGGTGGGGTGTCTGAGGAAAAAACACATGTGGCTTAAACACGTGGTTTTGGTGCATTTTGGACTCATAAAGAGCTAGGATAGTGAGGATGGGGTATTAACACAGAATGCGTTTTCGTTTTGAAAAACACGAGACACGTGCAGTGGAAGAGTGAACCGGTCAAACACATCTGTCTAGCATGTTTACATAGAAAAACAATGGAAAAGTGGCGCAGTGGAATGGAAAAACGCATTCTGCATGAAAGATACTTATGTGTAGAAATCATAAGGTGCGGTCACATAAACAAAATTTAAGCAAAACATTTCCACAGGTAAAAAATGCCTTATCTATCGTAAACAGTGCAACAATATGAAGCACAGCTGATGCAGAAGACACTTTCAAACTAAGCAGCTTCCTGTTGGTCAGGGAGTCAAATTTGCATGACTAACTTAAATCTGATGCAAAATCTCCCTGTGGAAACCATTCATCCTTACACAAAATTCCTGATTGCGTGAATTCCTATTGAAATGACTGGATTTTGCCAGGTAAAATATGGTGAACACCAGTAAATGTGACCGCACCTTCACTTCCTGCAAAGTTGCTTTGACAACATGTATTGTGAACAGCACTATACAAATAAATATGACTTGAAATATGACTTGACTCACTCCTTTGGGAGAGAAGACACCCACTGTTCCTCCATCTTCTTTTACAGACACACCCATCTCAGCTAGCAGTGCCTCCCTAATGCGTCACACGCAGAGAGAGACAGAGTGGGTGTAGGTTTCACACCTGTATTAATCTCACAGAGCCAGACATTTGACTATCAGCATAAAGTCTGGCCCATATTGCAGATCATTCTAGACAAGGACCAGCTGACTGACATATAACGCACATGGGTCAGGATATGTTGATTAGTCATCCAATAAGTGATTAGTTGGTTAACTATATATTATACACAAGTTTGCATTTGTCTGTGTTGATATATTTAAAACAAGCTTTTATGGCCCATATGTAGGGCAATAATAATACAATGCAATTCAATGATGATTGAGAGATGATGAAAATAAATTTTCCTCAAAAGCATAACATATAACACTCACATTTGAAAATGATTTTGTTTAACTGAAGATCAAGTCAAGTAAGCATTCATAATTGAAAACTATTAACTTGTACTCAAGTCTGGTAACAATGTAAAAGCTATTTTTACATTTACTTAAGAACCAATAACAATCAGTAATGATAAAAATCAGTAAAGATTTCACCTGAGCGTTGAACATGTTGAACAATCACTTGTTCGGCCTTTACTTAAACTTACTAAATTACTAGAAAGCAGACTTCCACTCAAATAGTCAATGGTTTGTTTTACTAATGTTTAAGGCTCCTTTTAGGGAAAGGCTCTGATAGCAATCCCATGCAAAGTGACAGAGCATCATCTATGAATCATAACCCACCCAAATTGGCTAGTATGTTGAAATGTGTTACCCGCCAAGGTCGATTTTCACCTGTATTTGGCGAGTCAGCGTGTTAATTTCAAACCCTGTGTTTTCCATTGGCTGCCCTGCTCTCTGGCAAGATACTGGCTTCAGCAATCAAAAACTCCATATTGGTCCACACACAACCATAACACACCAAGCAGACAGCTGGCTGTCAACCAATGTTGACCTGTCGTTAGCATCTGTCGGCATAGTTTTTGCAGGTTGTTCCACACCACTGCCACTAGTCTCTCCCCTGTCGGCAGCTTTTCAGCCAATTTAACATGTTAATTCGGTGGCAGAGCCCATCAATTAGAGAGATCACACTGATTGGCTGTTCAGTTTAGCGAAACCAGTGCATGAGAAGAATGGAAGTGACAAAAATGAATAAAAAATTAAATCAAAGCAAGATTGGTGTGTAAATGGTAAGCAAGCACTGCTTTGTTTACAGTTTTTATATCAGCAGTCTAGCTTTTCCCTTTGAAAGACCAATACAGACTGCTGGTATGGAGAGTTATTTTCTCACACAGGTGCAAACCATTAATAGCTGGCTGTAGTCTTTGAATGCGATGTTACATTCGGTTTTCGTCAAAGCTAGTTCTTTGATGTTGGATTGGTGTGTCTAACATTCACAGGGTAAGGTTATTCCATAAAAGACTTCCAAATTCAGTCTGTTACAACAGTTTATGTTACAATTGTGTGAACATTTTGAACACTGGGAACAGGGGCGGAGCCAGGGGGTGGCCACGGCCACCACTGATCTAAGCTTGGCCACCCCTTTGGCCACCCTGCTCAAAACTGCAGTTTTTGTCCCCTTTTTCTTGACAAGAAATTCATTTATTAAGACCAGTGTATTTTTTTGCATCCAAATCAAACGGGAGACTTTCAGACGCGTGCTTCAGCTTTGCCTCAGCGCCAGGCGCGAGTCAAATGAGCGCGGAAAAGGTACACCAGCCAAATGAGCTTCAGTTGAACAATGAGATGCTGTTAGGCTATATGTCAGTAAAACAAACTTTCCTGTCCTGTCAGCCGTCACTGTGCTCACGGTGCACACTCTGATCGCGTCATCATAAATAAGCGCACAAGAAACTATGAGCATACGATGTAGTTCTGTCGTCAGTTAAGTCATGAAATTACCAAAAAGGCGATTAAAGCTGCAAACTGTGCATGCATGTATGCATGCATTACATTTCAGAACGTCTCTCAAATGCATACTAAAATATAGGCTATCATGCAGTTCCAGATCACAATAAGGCGCAAGTTGATATGTATTTTAATTTGTAAATGTGAGCACAGTGCACTTATACTAGAAAATATGCGCTATTTTTTCATTAATTTTAAAAGTACAAACGAATCATTTAAATGCATAAAACAACTCCTTTTACATTCTGGCATTTATGTGCTGTTGTCTTCCGGCCTTTTTCACATTCTTATCACTAACTGCATGGCTCATCCATGAGTATGTAATGTTAGAGAACAAGCTTTTGGTGATTTTGAGAACCAGAACCAAACTGACAGAGCAATAAAGCTATAGTGAGCCTCTTTATTAAAATACCTGATGGTGATGAATAATACAAAAATTGTCATATTCACTCAGTATTACTTGATATAACAATTCACAAATATCTCAATTACAATTAAGTAGAAATTAATTGTATTCAGCTGTGTTTTAAGCACTAAAACAGTCTAGTAATGTATAGTCAACCACATTTTTATATTGAAATAATGAAGATTTCTCTGCCACCCCAGACTGGTTGCTGGCCCCTCCCTGGCCACCCCTGTGAAAATATCCTGGCTCCGCCACTGACTGGGAACAACTGGGTTGTGCCCGTTCTCACCTCTCTTGTCGTATTGACTCAGTTTTCCTGAGCTTCTCCTCCCATGTTTCATTCAACTCTGCAATTATCTTCTCCGTTTCCTGTTGGAAACACAGAAAGACAATGCTAGACAGAAAGATTTTCTCTGCTTTTACTCTATTTTACATACCAAACATACAAAAGAACTCCTGATTAGTCAGAAGCACTCTCTGCATTTGGATACTCTTGACATTGGGTTAGTTGACATGCCTCTCTGAAAGGTATCATTTAGAGAGTAGTAGTAGCTGAAGTTAGCAAAACTTCTAAAAGTACAACACCTTTACCTACTTTAATACTAAGAAACTCTATCATGAAAGTAGCTTCTCCAACATTGCTGTACTGAAAGAGAGTGTCTGCTGAGAATGTGATATCATGTGTACCTTGAGTCTCTCCGTGGCCTCCTCTTTGCTGATGTGTGCAGTGGGACTAGTGGGCGTCACACCCTCCATTGGTGCATCAGAGGTAGACTGTACATATGAGGGAGAGGGCTGCTGGAGCTCACCTGGTGCTCCAACCAATGCCGGGCGTCCTGTTTCAGACCCTGAGAGAAAATGAGTGTGCCAGTTATTGTTTAAGTGACTGTTATTGTAATTGGTGTGCCTTCAGTTCAAATTCAAAATCAGAGTTTGTGGCTTTTAGTCCACGTCTGTTAACTTCTGTGCATCCTGTGACCATGTGATCAGATGTCCCTCCCCAGTACTCATTACTTTAATGCATAAAAACACCTAATATACTACCGTTCATAAGTTTTGGGTCAGTAAGATTTTTGTTTTTACTTTAACCCAGCAAGAAAGCATTAAACCTATTAAAAATGACAGTAAAATATTAATAATTTTACAAAAGGTTTCTATTTTGAATAAATGCTGTTCTTTTGAACATTCTATTCATCAAAGAATCCTGAAAAAATATATCATGGTTTACACAAAAATATGAAGCAGCACAACGGTTTTCAACAATGACGATAATAATAAAGGTTTCTTGAGCAGCAAATCAACATATTAGAAGGATTTCTGAAGCATCATGTGACACTGAAGACTGGAGTAATGATAACTGAAAATTCAGCTTTCATCTACGGTGGCCGAGAAGCGCAAAACAAATCACAATTCTGAAAACAAAATAACAAATTACAAACGCAAATGCAAATCTAAAAAACAAAATAACAATTCAGAAAACACAACAACAATTCCAAAAACGTTATAAGTCAGAAAACACAACGACAAATCAGACAAACCGGAAGAGGTAGGTATAGTTTGAGACAGTGCCATTGGTTTGAGAACTGATTACTCACCGCTGACTGGACGAGACATCTGTCAATCAAGCTACAGGAAGAACAGTAGATTAGCGGTAGAAAGTTCGGAGATGTTTAGTTCAGTTTAAATGTATTGTAGGAATTGCCCTTACTATGGAATAAAAAATATGCATGCACATTTACAACACTGTACTCCGTATTATATTACCTTTGAATCAGAATACAAAAACTAGTTAATGCTATAATGCGAGGGTCTTTCTAATACAGCGTCTATGGGAGTGACGGTAAATTTGACATAGTTGTTTCTTCTGACTGCCGTTATCAGTATCTCTCTAATTTTTTTCTTTCTTCTTTTTATAAGTCGTGAAAACAGTATTGTGGGTTTTTCTTTTGCTATTTGAGCAAATGGGAATGCAAAAAAACAAACAAACAAACAAAAAAAAACAAAAAAAAAAACAGGCAGAGGTATGTTAAATTAGGATTTTTTATGTGGGGCGGAGAGAATTTAAAGGGGAGAATATAAAATATAAATAAAAAATATTAAGAGCTGAACAGTCTTTTTATTAGGAAAATTAAACGAATTGACTTATATCCAACAGCATTAAGACAAAAGTAGAAAACTGACTTATTGAAAATGCAAAATGATTCTCTGCCAGTAGGAGGCGCTTTTGGAACGGTTTCCTTTGCAACAGCTGTACACAAAAGCTGCGCAGCTCTCATAAACGCTACTTTATCAGGCAGTATTCAGGCATTATAATTTAGATGAGATGAAAATGACATCCCACGTTTGAGAAACGTCCCCTTTTAAACATCTCCGAACTTTCTACCGCTAGTCTACTGTTCTTCCTAAAAAAATAAAATTTAAAAAAAAGTCTACTGTTCTTCCTGTACCTTGATTGACAGATGTCTCGTCCAGTCAGCGGTGAGTAATCTATTCTCAAACCAATGGCACTGTCTAAGGTTTCAAACTATACCTACCTCTTCCGGTTTGTCTGATTTGTCCTTGTGTTTTCTGACTTGTTATTCTGTTATCGGATTTGTCGTTGTGTTTTCTGACTTGTTATAATGTTCTCAGAATTGTTGTTGTGTTTTTTGAATTATTTTGTTTTTTAGATTTGCATTTGCAATTTGTTATTTTGTTTTCAGAATTGTGATTTGTTTTGCACTTCTCGGCCACCGTATTCATCACAGGAATAAATTAGATTTTAAATATTAAATAACTATATTCAAGTAGAAAACAGTTATTTGAAATTGCAATAATATTTCACAATATTATTTTTTTAACAAATAAATGTAGCCTTGAAGAGCATAAGAGACTTCATTAAAAAGAAATGTTGAAGTCTTACAGTATTGTATATTACAATCGTACAGCTTTTTATTTATGCTGATTTAAATAATACATCTACTACATATCTCGATTTTAATGAGAATCCCACTGAAAATTAATTAATGAGCTAAAAATGGGTTTAAGGCCCTTTTTCATTTTGGTTTTGTGGTGAAATGCGACCTGGCTGTTAATGTTATGAGGGTTTGTGTGTGTATGTGTACCTGAGGCAGTGATGAGGTTGCTGAGTCCCTGAGACAGCAGGAGCTCTTTGAGTCTGTTGACCTCTTCTTTCAGCTCCCTGACGAGACGTGCATTTGGATCCTCGTTAATGACAGCATTACACTTTATCTGCTTAGCTCGGTCTGCATACCTACAGCAAGACACGCTGGTTACACAATGCATACAGGACATTGTATTGTAGAAAAGAACTATGGTTCTCTCGTGTGTGTTTTTACCTGAGAGTACCGAGTGTTTCTTCATAATTAATATCTGCTGGGCTCAGAGCAGCAATCATGGCCGTGCGAGAGTTTCCACCTTCAAACACAAACACTCAATTAAACTCTGTGTGGCGCAGTAACAACAGTTGGTTAGAGACTTGTTTGCAACAAAAACACAACCAAAAGTTAAACGAATCACAAACAGCAGGTCTATTCACAAAAATTAAAATAACAAAAGTTATAAGCTTAAGTAATAATAGCAAATAGTACACTATGCAACACATTCCTTTATGTAATTATCCTCTTTTTTTCTTGATATTGCTATTTGATTGTTATTAATAACATAATAGAGAGCAACAAGACTATTAGACCTCATTTTTGGCGACCTGCTTAAACACTACATTTTAAAGGTTTGTCAGTAAGATTTTTAAAAATTATTATTATTTTTTTTAATAAGTCTCTTATGCTCACAAAGGCTGCATTTATTACAATTTATTATTATTTATGATACCAACAAAACAACTGTTTTTTAAATTAAAATTCATTTATTCCTGTGATCAAGGCTGAATTTTCAGCGTCATTACACCGGTCTTCAGTGTCACATGACCCTTTGGTTGCTAGGACTTTCAATGGAGGGACAAAAATCTTTCAGGTTCCACTGAATTTATCTTCATTTATTTCAAAGATGAATGAAAGTCTTATGGGTTTAGAATGACATGAGGGTGAGTAAATGAAGATAGAACTATCCCTTTAAATGTGTGAATTTCCTTAACACTGATTTTTTTTTCTTATATGTAAAACTTTCAGAATACACACAGCTGGTATTTGCATCTTTGTATGTTATCGGAACCCTACATGAAAAATATGCTTCAAAAAATGCACTCATTTCATTTTAGATTATTTTTCTGTTACAATTTAATCTTATGTTGTTTAGCTGTGTTTGTCTTCACAGGTAAATTAGAGAGCAAGAGTATCTCCATCTCAAGATTTACTGTCAAAACACAATGTCTGCCTCTTGGGCTGATAGAAGAGTAACTTAAATGACTAGTTGCGTATCAGATAAACTTCTTGTTGACTGGTTTTGGGCATCAGACTGAACTGGTTTTAGATACCAGACGAAACGGATCCTCTGACGGGACATTCCTGATGCATTGACAGGATCTAAACAACACGTGACCCAAAAAGCATCTTATTGGTCAATGAATTTATTTCAGTGAAAAAAGTCTCTCTAAATGAAAATTGCTCTCTTGTCAGACTAATTTTCCTCGCTGGTGTGAGTAGATGTGTTGGAATGTATGGTTTCAACTCTCAGTCTGTGAATAGGGCCTTTAGACAGCAAGACATACCTAGATTTTCTCTCAATAGCCACGTGAGCACAGAATCCCTGTAGGGAATGAAATCAGAGCGTCTCTTCTTTGAGCCGTGCTGTGGAGGGGAAACATACTGTTACTCTTCACAAAGAACTCGACATTTGAGACAAAACACTAAAGGACAATGAAGAGACGAAGACACAGTTGAGAAATGAGGTAAAGAACTGAACTGAAGCAGCAGTAAGAAACAAAAGGAGAGTCAGAAAGCTAAAGAGAACAAAAATAAAAGGTTCTTACCATGTCTGCCAGTGCTGAGATGACTTTACCCAGTGTTGTCAGAGACTTGTTAATATTGGCTCCCTCCTAAAAAACACAATGCTTTTAAACTTTCTGTTAATACTCAATAGGTTTAATACAACCAAAAGTAAGTATTATAATTTACTCAACAGAATGTCCATAGCTTTTCAATGTAATTCAAGTAGCTTGATGTCAAGCTCCAAAAAACTTGATAAAACTCATAAGACTCATGTCCAAATGAAGCCATCGTTCACCAGAAAACTTCCCTTCCATTCATATATACACACTACTGGTTAAAATAAATTTTTATTGTTTTGAAAAAAGTCTCTTATGCTCAATAATTCTGCAGTTATTTGATAAAACATACAGTAAAAACAGTAATATTCTAAAATATTATTACAATTTAAATAAACTGTTTTATATTTGAATATAGTGTGTTTTCTAATCCTACATAAATCATTTTAATATGCTGATTTCTGCTCAAGAAATGCATCATTATTATCAGTGTTGAATGATACACTACCCTTTCAAAAGTTTGGAGCCAGTAAGATTTTTTTATTTTTTATTAATACTTTTATTGTGCAAGGATGCTTAAAATTGATCAAAAGCAACAGTAAAGGCATTTACAGTATACTGTCACAAAATATTTCTATTTGCAAGTAAATGCTGTTCTTTTGAACTTTTTATTAACCACAGTATCCTGAAAATGTTTCACAGTTGTTTTAGATTGTAATATTCACATATTTATTATAATAGTTCACTGTTTTTACTGTATTTTTGATCAAATAAATGCATATATATTTACAGCAGCATGAACATTCTTCAGGAAAATCTGAAAACCGGTTTCGCAACAATGATGAGGGTGTTTAAATGATGACAGCATTTTGTTTGTGTGTAAACTATTCCTTTAATTCAGAACTAATGTGATATCTTACAGACCTTCAACCTCATGCCTTTGGCTCCAGACGAGTCTGCTCTCTCACTTCCAGCCAGATCAACCAGGCTGATCTTGCTAACCTGAACAGAACACAAGAAACCAGATTCGGTAAAGAACAGTAAAAAAGGCAAGTGTTTTCTAATGTCCGACACACACCTTCTCAGTGTCCAGGCTGGTCATGTTATCATGTCGACGCTGTGTGAAGAGGATGGTGAAGACAGCATGTGAGCGACTGCTGGTCTCGTTCATATTAGTAGCAGCAACCGTCCTTAAAGTAATAGAGAACAGACAAAAGGCAAATAAATGTCACCTTAAATGTTGTCAAATACTTCATAAAGAATGCCCAATACACACCTAAATTGTTTATTTGTTTAGCAGACAAACAGTATTTTAACCTGAATCATAGTCATGTTTGTTTGTATAATAATACCTGGCTTTGTTGCCAGTGTCCATGAGATCTGCAATATCACTGTAGTTGGTCACCGCCATTTTGGAGAGGTCTTCTACATAAGGGCCCATTATAGGGTGCTCTCTGACCCTCAAGGCCCCTCTGCTTTTTGGGTTCAACAAGTCTCGAACTCGCTCACAGTAAATCTCCATATATGAAACCTAAAAAAAATCATACAGAAAATTATATCCAGAAATTGTTGCAGTTTAATGTGAACTCACATGCTTTGAGTCCATGCATCAATGAAATGTCCAAAACAATTCTCACAGTTCTTTTAACACTGTATATAAATGGACACACACAAACATACCTCTACAGAGAAGGACAGGTCAGGGTCAGTGTTATCTGCAGTCTGTCTGAACAAATCCTCACACATCTATGGGGAAAAATATTAAATGATGCACAATGAAAGAGATGTGAGAGAGATCACTAAGGGAGTTCAAGTCAACACAAGTACAGAATAAACCATTCATTTCTTCAAATATTTACAGTACCTTTTTAGTACCTCAATTAACAACCTTGTAGCTCAAAACAGGTCTGTCTTTAAAAGTTTAAGTTATTATAAGGTTTATAAGATTTTTAATCAACCACTTAATATGGACCATCGTTCATAGCAACTCTGCAAATCGGACTACTCCTCAGCATTAATCATCCTGATGCTACTATTGTACCTCTCGTATCACCAAGGACTCATGCTCTCATTAAATACAAACTTTACTTGTGCGAACTTGTTTCTCAATTTTCAACTGAACTTTGACTCCAATCAATATTTCGTTTGCAGTGTGGAAAAATTCCGGTGTCTGGAACCAACAGTATTTTAGCACAATGAACAGTACAATATGAAAAAAAAATTTGATTCCTCATGCCAAGATATTTCTCAAATGCTGCTCATTCAATTATACACAATTTTTAAATTAGCAAAAAAATTACTGAGTGCATCTTTAATATAGACCTGTCATTCAGCCTATATCACCCAATGTAGCTTAGCACAGTAATCGACTAAAATGGTTTTCAGTCACTTGTTTCTGTTTTTTGTCACCCATAGTTAAACAGGGGTGCAAACTCGTCAGGGGTGAAAAAGGTGACAAACTAAACTAACCCCCCCCCCCCCCCCAAACCCAAACCCTAAACCCCAAACCCCTTAATATGAGGTGACATTTGCCTCAAACTGATTTACAGATGTACATTTTCTTTTTACCTTTGTAAATGCATTTACCAATGTATGCAGTGTTTCCTCTAGGATTTTTCCAGCTGTGGCTGTGGTGGCAGGACTATTTCCCATGGACCATGCCCCCTCCCCACCCAAGAACCACATGCACTCAGAATTGAATTTATTATAACTAAAAAAGACAAGTAAATAGTAAATAATAAAATAAGAACAAATAAATTAATGACAATCAATAGCACAAACAAAAACGATAAGATACAAATTATTTTCAGTTAGGTCTAACTATAATCTATTCAACTGTAAAATAACACTGGATAGTCTTCACTGTATAATGAAAGACAGCAGCAGGTTTATTTAGGCTGCTGTCTCTTTAAGACCTCATGCATGGATCTAATATGTTACACATGGCTCTATGCTTTCTTTTCTTTTTAGGAGCGCTTGTCCTCCTAATTTAAAAAATATAGGAGCACCTTCTGATCAATAATCAAAAATTCTGATAAAAAATTAGCCTTCCTAATATGATGTGACATTTGACTCCTTAAAGTGACTTACCGGGGTATTTTCCTTTCACCTTTGCAATGGGATCATTTTCATCTTTGTCAAATTCAAAAATTTATGGTTATAAGGTTTTTAAAAATTATATTTAAAACAATATAATAAGTAGTAGAATAAGACAAATAAGTTACCAATCATATGAAATTAGTATTAATAAAATTATTTGTACTACAGAGGTGGCACAGAAGAACTCAAAAGTGGCTTGTAGTTGTAGGTACATTTTCAGACGTTTAGTGAGGCTCAGAGCTGGCATGAGTGCAACTAAATTTATAGATTCATGTGGAGATTAAAGTTTTAAATATAAATTTTGAATACAGAAATATTAAATGAATTAAATAACTGAAATGATACGCTAAAAATGAAACCGAAACTACCAGCAGGTGGCGGTAAGTCACTGATTTTTTTCACTGAATCATTTATTCAATTGATTCGTTCTGGAATGAAGCAAGTGACTGTCTTTATGAATGGGTAATCATGAATCACTGACTCACTAGATTCTTCAAAAACGCACTCATTCATTCATTCATTTATTCATTCAGCTGTTACTTTATATGGAATTATTTTCGTTGATATAGAGCAAAATCATGCAGTACTTGTTTATTGAGCTGTTGTATTAAATCAGTATCACATTTGCAAACTTCCTTAATTATTAAAAGCTGTCACTCTCCTTATCGCGATCTGTGGGCGCACAGAAAATGAGAGCGCGTGAGTTCTCAAGACTCAAAACAAAGCACGTGCAAATGTGATGCATTCCATCGGAACCTGCGGGAATGAGTAGAATTATTATTATTATCCGCAATCCCGCGCCGAAATTCAAGTTCTGCTCTGTGTTCTCTGCTAATAACCCGACTGTGAATGATGCGAGCGGCGTTGTTATGTTGTCAGTGAGAAGCTGCAGCCGTTGGCGGGGAAGATATTTGGTGTGAACAACAACAATGCGCTACATGTTTCTTTTCCCCTCATTTTTTTCCAATTAACGGAAATCCGTCGTAGCGACGGAGAACTTTAATCCATGCTGTTACAGGCTGACACTTAGCGCTGCCTCCACTTGAGCTGAGTGATACTAATATCACTGTACATTAAACGGTATGCTTTACTTGTAGGTCGAACAGTTCTCAAATCGACTTCATGTCAGAGTAATAGCTTACTGATATGTGAGACAAATGTTAAGGTCGAGACTGAGGAGCATTTTTGCAAAGGGTAGCGAACTAATGTAGCGATAACGTAACTTACAATCTTCATAGCTATCGCAACAGCAGCCTCACGCAAAACAAAACAAAACAAAAAAACAGCAGCCTCGCGGTAATCACCATTTAAACTGGAACACCATAATTTACAGCAGATACAAATGCATTCCGTCCTGCTCTACAGCGAACTTGCAGCGTCTATAGGCTTCAGAAATGAGATTGGTTGGATGAGGGAAAGAACAGTAAGGTAAGCCATAATCAGAGGCAGAGTAGGGAGTGAATCCACCTTGCCAACAGGGGAAAACGCCACAGGCACGTGACACCCACTCGCAGATATGACGACGACCCCCCCCCCCCTCCTCCCTCCTCAATTTTTTTTTTAACGGATCTACACGATTCACGTGAATGACCTATTTCAAGGTGAAAACGGCGAATTTCGCCGAAAGGTGACAAGTTTGCACCCCTGGTTAAATCTTACATAGCTAAACTTTAAACATCAGATATATACTGACTCCATTGCCTTGTTCATTTCACTTCTGGACAGAAAAAAATGTAAAAGAAAAAAAAAATCTGCATAAACATACCTGTGGTATTATGCCTTGCTGCCCAGGATCCTGTTTTCCCATCATTGTGTAGGACTTCCCTGCTCCAGTCTGCCCATAAGCAAAAATACACACATTATATCCCTCGAAAGCATGAAGCAGCATCTCCTCGCCAATGTCCTGATACACCTTCCTCTGAGATGCAAAGGATGGGTCTTCTTCCTGCAAATACACAGTGAAAAAAAGTCTGAGGGAGTTTTCTGTGTTCAGATGAATGTCTGAAGAAGATAAGTGTTATTATTGGTAAATTCTAACACATTTACATCTTGATTATATTGTGTTGCGTACGGTTTGCATTTGCATGCAAGAATAAACATCTAAAGTTAGTCGCCTTTGTCATACTCACTGGCAGCACAAGACAAATGCATTGTGGCATTACTTTCAATCAAGTTTTTGATGAAATAAGGACTTTATAGACCTTATGTTGCATAAAGCCGATTTAAAAGTGGTATACAAATATTCATTATTATTGACAGGTTCATACAATGAAAAATGTTGCAGCAGCTTCATCCTCTCACACTCTCTCCCCAACTATTTATATTGGAAACTGAGACAAAGCTCTCTTTTTTTTTTTTTTGAAGGATGTAATGTATTCAGTGACAGAAACTTACTGAGCTGTGTGACCAGTATGAATAGTCAAAAGTAAAGTTCTTGGGTGCTTCCTTGGGTTGTTTGGGATTAATAATACCTGTAAAACATAGACAAAATTCAGCACACTAATTTCACACAGAGTACTGGTAACAGTCATTTAATTAAACTGTATTTATGTAAAAACAAGTAAAAGATGAAATGTATGTCTTATAATAACGTCAATCATTTTAATGAGAAAATTAGGGAAACAAAAATATACTATACTAAAATATACAAATGAGCGCATGAAACAGGACAATAGTAAAGTTCCTGCAACCCCAACAGCCGTGACTACAGTATATTCACAATAAATCACAGTCTTGAGTGCTTTAATATGTAAATCCTATAATCACTTTGGATTCTTAAGCATATATACGCTAGACAGCACTATAACTACAACATAGCTAGATCTAAATCCAAAGGATCACTTGCTTCATCACTTTGTATTTCCCTAAAACTTGCTCTGTGGTAAAGCATTATAGACATAACAGTATAACTTCCAATAAAGTTGCTTTGAAACAATTCGAATTGTGAAAAGCGCCAAACAAAATAAATGTACAGGCTGTGTATAGCATCCATACATTCAAAAGAAATGTGTGTCTAATTATACAGCCTAAATATACTGGTCTTCCTGAACTAGTTGACTAGTCAACTAACGGATCAACCCACAGACAATCCATTTATAACATTTTTTTGCACATCCTCCTTACTATTCATGCTGCTCAGGGATGCAGGTGTCTCATATTGCAATTTAGCATGTCTGGAATGCTGCACTGACCAATCAGCAACCAAGATCAGAAATACTTGTATTATATTTACATTTACTAGTAAGCAGTCCTTGCTTCTTAAAAGCAAATTAGTGTATGAGAAGTGAATGAAAATTTCAATGAGCAATGGAAACTGTTCTTAAGACATCGTATTTCCCAAGTAATGTCAACACAGTCCTGTCTAGCCATCATAATGAGCTTGGCAACATCCCAGCTCGGCAAATACTGCAGGGCCACAGCACTTCCCCTCCATTCACATTTCTTTCAGTAGCTTTAGAATGACCTTTGACATGATATCCCTACCAAACCCTGCCCACAATGAAAACTCAGTGATGTCCTTCCTCAGTATTTGTGTCTTGTTTTCCAGTGCAAATATATAAAGATTTTTAAATTACGATACATTTACTTGAGAAGCAAAGTAACTTTAGATAAGAACTCTTGTTTTGTAATAAATTGATAAAAATAAATTGAGCATTTGAGTATGACTTAAAAACAAATATCAGACTAGGGTTGGGCAATGTCTACAAAATTGGCATCGGATGATGTCTACAGTGAAACATTGCGATGGACGATAACATCTGGGGAGGGGGTGTGCCCAAAGCGCGAATCCGTATTCAGAATGGCATGGAAAACAAATAACGATTGCTAACAGTTGCCTGTTACATTACAGTGCATAAAATTTCACTTACCACATAAACAGAGTAAGGAGAGTAATCTGCGTATGATTTGCAGATTCTGAGCACGACTGACAAACAATCTTGTAAAATGTGTGGTAAGTACTGCCACTCCATAGTATAAACAGAGTACGTGTGATCAAGAATCTTGAAAGTGAACACACACACAAAAAAAAAGACTTTATTCAATTCTTCTCCTCCTCATCCCATCTGCAGCGGCACGCCACCATTGTTGAGAGTATCATTAGGAGGAGGAGAAGAATTGTTGAATAAAGTCGTTATTTTTGTTTTCTTTGCGCACAAAAAGTATTCTCGTAGCTTCGTAAAATTGCGGTTGAACCACTGATGTCATATGGACTATTTTACCGATGTCCTTGCTATGTTTTTGGACCTGCCAACATTTCAGTTGTATTGCTGTCTATACAGGGTATGAGAGCTCTCGGGTTTTAATCAAAAATATCTTTATCTGTGTTCCAAAGATGAACGAAGGTCTAACAGGTTTGGAACGACAGGAGGGTGATTAATTAATGACAGAATTTTAATTTTTGGCTGAACTATCCCTAAAAAGGGTGGTCTGGGGTACAGTTCATGTGAACTATGGCACGGTTCAATGCTGGTATGAACACAATCGTACCAAATTGCGGAAGTGAACCGCTATTAATGACGTATTATTTGATAAAAATGTGTTTGGGTATGTTTCACTCACTTTGACGAGCATGACTGATGCGCTGCAAGCAGAGAGCTGTATGTTTCATTTCTGTTCGCCTTTAGCGTTCTTTAGAGTGCAGTACATTCATAAGACAGACATAAGTGGCGACATGTACTGAAGCTTTGGAAACAAAACCAAAGGTTCAAATAAATAAATAAATAAATAAATAAATAAGACAGTGAAGAGAGCAATGTTATGCATTTTGCCGGGCTAAACAGCTGCTGGCTTGATGACAAACAAATCGTGGTCCGGACCCAAATAAAATAATATGAACGCAGTCCAGCGGGGGCAGGGGAGGACGGAGCAATCGAACTCTGGTTTGGAAAAGGCAATTGAAAAAAAAAAAAAAAAAAAAAAATTATAGAGTTTGCAAAAAAAACAGACAATACTGATATTGTTTCTACAATGTACCACAATATACAAAATACACATACGCAAAATCAATAGCACATTTGCATTTGTCCAGATATTCAGGAAAGACAGCAGTCTTGCTCGTGCGATAAACTATACTATAAGATATAAATATAAGACAAAAACCCATACAGGAACACTGTATTTTGAATTTCATGAGCATATAACCACAAATTAAAAGGCTCAGGCTGCATCATGCAGTCAGACAGCTGTTCCGCATCATGTTCATCAGCAACTGCATGCAATACACAGTAAGATGAAGTACAGGTTGGGACGGGGTGTGTGAGTTAAATACGTTAATAATTTTAACATGTTATTTTCCCCATAATTATTTGCACCAAATGAACATGCTAAATCACAGCCCTAATATATATAAACAAACAAACTCGTTTTACAATGATAATAACTGTGGAAATGATTCACAGGTTGGAAAAAGGGTCAACTGTAAAAGTAATTTGCTTCAACCTTTCCTTTCCAACCTGTCTCTATCGCGCATATACATGCCATAGCGACACACAGCTGTGTGTTCAAATGGTGTTCAAAACACCATTGCAATTCTTGAGAATCAAAATCATGATGCACTGATGAATAATCATTTCCTCACACCACTATTTTGAAAGCACTGCATGTACTGATTAGCTGTGATTTTGCTTTAGTTTTTTTTTTAGTAAGAACGGATATATAACGTAATGTTAAAAAATTAAACCGTTTTTAAACAGTTTTTAACAGATTTGCTCTCTTTAAAATTCAGTCTGGTCTAATTAATTTTAGATGGGTATAAAAGTGAAACTCCAGTGAATAGTGTCATTAAAAGGAAGCCAAAGAGTGGAGAAGGCCCCAGCAGAATAAAGCACTGCTGGGTAACAATGAGCACTGCTACCTTGAGCTCAAATAGCTCAGTGTTTGTGTTGGAGGGGGTTCAAAGCAAACAGACTGCCAGCCCGGCAGATTCTTTAGATATAGACTGTGAGAAAGAGAGAAAGAAAGAAAGAAAGAGAGAGAGCGAGAGAGAGAGAGAGAGGGAGAGAGGGAGAGAGAGAGAGAGAGGTGAGGCAAACAGTGGCGGCGCTGCAGTTTGCAGTTGAAGAGAGAGTGGGGTGGAAACGCTTCGTAGAGGAAGACGGGAATGTGAGGTCTGGCAGCCAGTACTGCAAACAACAGGATTTTACAGCTGTTTAGGACTGTGGTTCCAAACTCTCAGAATTTTCCCCTCTTTCAACGTGTGGGTGGAGACAAGTATTTTTGGATACTACCATGAAAAAGTTCATGAGGAGTAACTACTAAAAGTGTGGAATGAATTTTAACAGGGTCATATCACGAGAACTCGATTTCTCCAGGATCTTTAGATATTTGGAGTTGATTGCACTAAATTAGATCACGCTCGACTGGCATGCAGTAGACAGTGGAATAGATTTAAATATTGTAAAAGGTGTTAAAAAGTGCTAAAAATACTATACTCTTTTTTTTTTTTAAGAGATGAAAAATTATCAAATTAATATTTCATCAAATATATAATATGTAATATGTAATAAAATATTTGGCTACAAAATCATTTATAAAATACTTAGTTATCAACAAGTATTGGTTAAGCACAGGGTTTGACAGTATCAGCTTTTCACTTGCATTTGCAATTTAATTAGAATTTGCATTTAATGTATGTAAGAATTATTGTTATTGTACTTAGAAGTACAAATGCGAAATTCAAGGTCATTAAAATATTTAATATCTTAAATGGTATAAGAAGCATCTTAATGATCATTTTAAGAGGTCTTAAATTTGGGGATTTAAAAACAGGAATCACGATATGGCCGGATGCGATTATTAAACTTCAAAAGACCACGATTTCATTGAATAAATACGAGTACTGCACATTTCAAAATTAGAAACAGCACTGTTTTATGTTCTACAGGCTTGTGCTTTCAGAGCAAACTGCAATTAAAAAGAATCCTGCATTTATGCTAATGGACTGCTTTTGGTTTACTTATGACAATGTTTACTTTATGATGTTTGCATTGTAATGATGTAAATGGTTGTCAGAGTCCATTATTTATCTCCCTCATCTTTCTGAATGAGCAGCCTGCAATAGTAAAGCATGGATATTTCAAAATTAGAGTCCCAGTGTATTTCAGGTTTGTTTATTATTAAATTCATCACTCTGCATAAAGCATTTTTTGCCATTACTGACATTTTGGTTACAAAATTAACTGTATCTGGCATTTTAATTTACCATAAACCTTGGTAGCATCTGTCTGGGCTGTCCCGTCACAGGAAGGAAAGACTAGAAAATTACTGAATGTGTATTATTTGGAATAGAGATTTTACTACATTTATTACTACATTTATATACATTTTTATATTTGAAATGTATAGGCCTACTTTACTGTGTATGTGTGTGTGTACATATACACAGTTTAAAGTAGGCCTATAAATATTTACATAATTATCATATACAGCATGAAACATAAATTTACATATCATCAAACATATAAATCATATTGCTTGTAAATATCTCCTGGTATTCCTTTAAGAAAAAAAGAGATTATTTGATACATTTCCACTCCACCCCATTTTTAATGTAGGAGTGCATGTGCCAAGCTCCGTGGAAAGGGCAGGTAATAAGAATTCTGTGAATAATGACTGTACAAATCCTGTGGAAATACATGACCATTTGGAAGAACTGTGGCAACAAATTGTGTGCAGGTCTACTTGTAGAGCAAAATGTTCATTTCAAAACAGGCTGATGCCAAAACTCTGTATAACTTTGACTCCAAAATTCAACCACCTCCATAGACTACAGAGAAATGTCTGGAATTCATGTGTTCACATAAAAGGAATGTTCTTTCTGAAAACAAAGATAAGGCAGTGTATCTATGCACAGCGCAGACAGAAAAATGAAGATATAAAATGAAAGAAAAGCACATCACTGTGTGTGTGTGTGTGTGTGTGTGTGTTGCACTCACATGTGCTCTTGTCCTGCATCTGGATCACACACTTGGCTCCTCGGTTTATCTCTCGGCTGTTGAAAGGCCGCACACGCACCGCCACCTTCACCGAGGAAGACGACATGATGACTACTGGTCAACCTACTCAGCACCTGAAAGACAAGTGAAAACGTCCAAAATTCACAAAATTGGTATTTCAACATTATTCATGAACCAATCATTTCATGCTGAGAAATAGCATACTCTATTCATCAACACTTTAATCCATTTCTCAAAATGCAAAATGAAAAACGTACCAGGAATGAATACAGAAATGCTGGTTTACACAAACATTTCTGCATTATGACCAAAGGGTTAAAGCTTTGCTGGTTGGCATGATCAACTCATGCTGTTAGATGCTGTAACTATCTGGCTACAAAATGCATTTATTTCCACCAAAGGCCATTCAAACGTAGCCAAGTATTCAGACTAAATACATAAGTAAGTCAATCTAAAAGTTTGAAATTTTGGGTTTTTTTGGCCTGGAAAAAAAAAAAGGATAGTCACTACTAGTGAAAGCTTGGCAGTGTATGAATTCTTGTCAAGTCTTTTTCATTGGCTGCTGAATAGTCACACAAAGGCGTAACAAATTTATACAGCTTTACTTTTATACAGTATAAAATGTTGCTCACTATAAGAGTTTTGTTACTGTTAACTAACACTAAAACTATTAAAAGCCATTTTAGTTAATGAAATAAAGATGGAACAGTTAGAACTAACTCAAATAAAATGTTTGTTAAAGGGTTAGTTCACCCAAAAATTTAAATTCTGTCATTAATTACTCACCCTCATGTTGTTCCAAACTCGTAAGACCTTTGTTCATCTTCGGTACACAAATTAAGATATTTTCGATAAAATCTGAGCGCTCTCTGACCCTCCGTAGACAGCAATGCAACTGCAATGTTCCCAGGTCCAGAAATGCAGCAAGGACATCGGTAAAATTGTCCATGTGACATCAGGGGTTCAACAGTAATTTTACAAAGCTACGAGAATACTTTTTGTGCGCAAAGAAAACAATAACAATTTATTAAACAATTCTTCTCCCCGAGTTACCGTCTTCCACCATTTTGGAGAGTACCCCAGAACTTAGTCAACATAATCAGCGTTGTTTATGTTCAGTAGACACCGCGCCCATGCTGAACATAAACAACGCTGCTGATTACGTTCTGGGGTACTTTCCAAAATGTAAAAATACATAAAATTATTTTACCGATGTCCTTGCTACGTTTCTGGACCCGGGAACATTGCAGTTGCGTTGCGGTCTACGGAGGGTCAGAGACCTCTCAGACTTGATCAAAAATAACTTAATTTGTGTTCTGAAGATGAACAAAGGTCTTACGGGTTTGGAACGACATGAGGGTGAGTAATTAATGACAGAACTTTCATTTTTGGGTGAACTATCCCTTTAAAGAACTAAAATCACTAAAACTGGAAAAAAGCTAAATAGAAAAATAATTCAAGCATTTAATAATGATTAAAACTAAAATTTAAAATGAGAACTGAAAATATTAAAATAAAAGCTAATTTATAATATTAACAAATACTATAATAGTATATAGCAATAAAAAAAATTCAGTTTATTACAGTCACCTGATCATGATTTTTTGATCTGATATGCCAATATGTGAGTGGAATTAAAAGTGCATATTAATTGCGATTATTGCAAATATTAAAGTATAAGAAAGAACAGTCTATTTTATCATCATAACAGAATAGAAACCCTCTGCATTCTCACATTATTTCCCTATTCCACTGCACTGCATGTGTCATCATTTGTTCCCGACCGGTTGACACCAAGGTGTCTTCTTCGTACAAATGAGAGTCTGGCCAGCAGCCAATGAGCCGTGTAAACTTGTCAGCTCAAGAGAAATCTCAAAGACGCACACGATGGGAACTACCTCAGGACATCATTACCACTTTAACTACAAAAAAAAAAACATGGAACACCCACTGTTACTATAAAAGATGATAATTACTGCTGTGTGGCATTACAACAGCTACAACAAAACGCATGAAACAAGCAAACAAATGAGGAAAACAATGCTTATTCTGCCAATTCCACCACATAAAGAGAATTCACACATGCTACTGCTATTGTACCATCACATCAGCCCAGTCAACACACTGCCAACCAGTGAAAATTAGGAATTACCAGAGACCTGCCTCTTTTATACAGCTGAACTCACTGTATAAAAAAAAAACAAATTTATTTATACAGCACTTTATATAATAATACCAATTATTTCAAAGCAGCTTCACAGTGATAAACAGGAAAACAGCAGATGTTGCAAAGTCCATCAATTATGAAACAACTTTAAAAACAGCTCCACTGAGGACAATAGTGTCACTATTCAGCTCAAGTCGGTCGAAGTTTTATTGTTCTCAGCTGAATAGTGTCAGTACAGCCAGATGGATAAATAAATAATATAGCATTCTCTGAACAATGAAATATCTTTTAAGCCAAATATTTTGGGGTGAATTTCATGAAGGAGACTCCGCTCACCTTTTATTTCAATAGAATTTGAAGTGCCATGCTCTAAAAAAAAAAAAAATACATATAAGAAGTGGAAAAAATGTATTTGTAATCAAATTTGTAAAAATGTTCTCACTCTAAGGCCACTGAAGATGTAAATGAGTCTGTTACTTTATTAGAATGGATATCACACCATATCATCCCTCACTGTACTCAAAACTGACCTGGCCTGATGATTCACAATTGTGGCATTTTTGATATTGATCTGAACTGAACCAAAAATCAAACTGACTTACTGTAAGCTAAATAATGGCACTAATGTATTTCAGAGCTGCTTTACAGCAGGATCTAAACTGTCTAGTTGAGTTTCCATAATTGATTCTGCTATTTTTCTGTTTATCTCTGTGAAGCTGCTTTGGCACAATCTGTGTTATATAAAGTGCTGTGGGGTAGAGTCTGGAGCAACTAGCGCTATGGAACGGTGACTTGACTTTCAAAAACCTTCACCCTCTCTGGTGGAATAAGCTGCCAACCTCCACCCGAACTGCAGAGAATTTCAAATCTTTCAAGAAGCAGCTAAAGACACACCTTCTCCACAAGCACTTAACCACCCCACACCCTTAAACCAATGCACTTATTATACATAAAAAAGAACATCATTTTACTCTCCACATTGATCCTCTTCTCCTCACATCCTAATCTAGTTGGCTAATAAACCTGCCATTGTGTATTACAAATTTTGTTGGCTCTTTGCCAAATTGGTTTTACTCCTCATTTGTAAAGTCAATTTGGATAAAAGTGTCTGCTGCTTTACGGACAAAAGTATTGGGATATTACACCAACAGTTTAATGACATTGCTAAATACATAAATATTAATATGGAGTTGGTCCCCAATTTGCAAATAACAGCAGAAACAGAGTGTTTCTGTGGGAATTTTTGCCTATTTATCCTGAAATTTGTCAGGCACTGATGTTGGATGAGAAGGCCTGGCTCGCAATCTCCACTCCAGTTCATCCCAAAGGTGTTCAATGTTGTTGGGGGTCAATCGATAGGGTGAAGTCGTTATGTACATTAACAACGATTTGGGACAAATATAAAGTAATTTAATGGAAAACTGTGTGAATGGCGATCTGTGGCGCGGCAGGATTTTCTGTTGGCTGTTTAATCCGCATCTGAATTCTGCCGCTCTGTGTAGCGCACAGCCTCGTGTCAAAAACAACAAAATGTGTCAGTGATTTCCATCTCTAGAGGCCGCTGTCGCACTGTATAATGACAGCAGACCCTTCTCAGCTGCTCCAGCAATGATCGCAAACCAGAGAACTATCGGCATGGATTTTTGCCGATAGCCGATACATCAAAACGGATACATCGGTCGACCTCTTATGGACCTTGCTTTGTGCACTGGGGCATAGTCATGCTGAAACAGAAAAGGGCCTTTCCCGCACTGTTCCCACAAAGATAAACGCATAGCATTGACCAAAATGTCTTGTTCCTGAAGCAATAAGATTTCTCTCCCCTAGAAGTAAGAAGCCTAGCCCGACCCGTGAAGAACATCTCATACCATTATCCCTCCTCAACCCTTGCCTCCACAGACAGGTTTCCACTGCTCCAGAGTCCAGTGGTTGGGGTGCTTTCCTCCACTTGTGTTAATTTTGTCAACGAAGACGACAACAAAAAAAAATTCATTAACAAACCTTTTTATGTGACTAAGAGGAGACGTTGACGAGCTAAAACTAATATCTGATGATAAAAACTATGATGAAATTTATGCCGCGTCTTTGTTAACGACGAGACGGGACTAAAATGTTATTTGAGGACTACCGGACATTCAAAATACATCCTATAGGCTAAGTTAACTGTCTTGTCTTTCAAAATGTGCGTCCCTGTCATTGGATTGCAATCAGATGAGGGCCGTTCGCATATCTAGTCTCATTACGGCAGCTGCAGTGGACGGATAGGCTACCAAAACGCAAACTAGTGATCTGAAACATTGGCCTCAGCACCCGAAGGGTTAGGGATAGGGTGACCAGACTTCCCGTTTTTCCCAGGAGTCACAATTCGTTGTCAGTTAACAAAGTTATTGAAGGTGCGATAGGCGGAATCGCGCTGATAGAAGTGCTCTCTCTCGCGCACGCTCCACTTCTTCCTTTTTCATACAACGCGCGATCAGTTCTCAGTGCTGAAATACACACACAGCCGTCCAAATGTCTATTGCTAGAATATCTCACGTAATTACAGTCGGTTATGGCTTAAGTTAATGTAAACAGGTGGGTGAAAACTGAATGTGTCAGTATTACGTGCGTACTTTGTCTTAAATGGACAGCATTCCTAATTAAATATCTATCTGTGTCATTAATGTTAACCAACAAAGGATGTTAAAGAAATGTTTACTTGTTAAATAAACCTACTGTATCTGAAAACTGAGTTTAATTTGTATCTCTACCAAAAAATAAAAATTTATTCCAGTTTTTCCAAATTCAATCCTTGATTCAAATTTCTCATAAGCTTAATTGATTTGGTCTAAAGAGAGAAGAACTAATGACTATTTTTGTTTGAAAACTACATATAAAATAGTTACCAAAATAAATGTCGGTAACTGCAGTTTGACCAAAAGTAATGACTAAAAGTTGACAAAAATGCAATGACTTTTCGTCGACTAAAACTATGAAAGACTCAAATGACTAAAATGTGACTAAGACTATTAAGCATTTTCGTCTCAAGATAAGACTAAGACTAAATCAAAAATGCCTGCCAAAATTAACACTGCTCCACACCATCCAATGCTTGGCATGGCAATGGTGGCAATGGGTCTGAATGTCACACATGAATTTAATTATTAAGAGGTGTGTCCCATTCATATTCACTATTGTTCATATAGTGTAGGTGTAAAAGCATTTCAGGTTTTGGAACAGAACAATTATTTTAAAAATCAGACCACATTACAATAATATACAAATGTTACTATTGTTAACCTGTTAACTCGCACCAGGGCGATCTCGCACCGAACGCTCTTTGTTTGCACGTCATTGTTTAGAACAAATGGGAATAAATGGGGATGTTGTAAGTTAATTTTGATAAATTATATACCATTCTGAGGTTCAGTTTCAAGCATCGTATTTATAGATCGTTGTTTTCGATTGAAAGTTTATAAGGAATGTATTTACAATTTGTGGGCAGTACACATCAAAACATACGCAGAATAAAGTAGTATGTATTTCATTATCATTGTAATAACGAAATACAAATGCTACCCACCACAAAATCCCTGGTTAGAAAGGCAAGGTCTATAAACAACACTGCATCGTAGTACTCTTAGTCCAACGAACAATAATGCTGCATATTGACTCCATATTCCTTGCTTTACGTCATTTCTTCGGAGAGTTATTGTTTGTGTCCGTTAGTGGAATAAATTACGCTAAAAATAGTATCTTTGGTGGTAAAAAATAAATATTGTGTTTTGTAGTATATATGCATAAAACAGAATGAAATTCATCGGAAAGTGTAAGTCATATGATTCACAATATCTGCAGGCGGAATTTTCTGTCATGATTTACGCTGTGATTACAAAGCCTCATTATTGATGGGGGCGCAACTTAGCGATCGCCTTTTTGCACAAATAAGTATTTTTCTTTCTTTTTTTTCAACATTTATCATATGTGTGTGTGTGTCTTGTGTAGAACGTGGCTGTATCTGCTTTTATTACCATCTCTATGAACGCACATTAGCGTGTGATTACCGACTTTATGACGGCTATCAGAATGCTGTCAATGACCGGCTATTATTGATGATATAGCTCATCTGTATTGATTATCATCTCTATCGACGGACATCAGCGTGTGATTACTGACTGCAATCAGTGTGAATGTCTGGCAATATCAGTTTATCTCTGGCAGTCAGAGTATGGAGTATGTAGGCTACTACACACAAAGCAAATTCTTCTATTTTCATTTTTTTTGTTCTTTTTTATGACTCAAATTATTCTTATTGTATTTTTAGTGCTCAAATAAATCAGTTATATGGGGGGACTAAAAATATTCTCAGAAAATGATTGTGCACCCCATTTTTCATGGGATCATCTTCAAATTTGAAATAAAAACTCATTAGACATGTGATTTTCAACTCCATTACTTTTTCGATTGCTCCAGGACTTATTTCATGTATTTGTTTATGAAAAAAAAAAAAAAAATTCCGCAGTCGAAACATTTTCAAGGCACTTCAGTGTCTTATAATCTCTTTATTTTTTGAGCATTATCACCTCCTGGATGATGATGGCAGGTGTTTGAGTGTTTTCTTTTTTCCCAAAGATACCTAAATTGTGGTGTAGTACATTGGCTGTTGTGAAATGTTACCATTTTAATTTAGGTGGTTGGACTTTCAGATGTAGAGGTAATGAGAAATGGGGCAGGTTGTATGTTAATATACTGTAATGTGCACCCCTCCAACATTTTTACCCACACTTGTTCTCTGTTGGGTTTGTATAACTGCACATGCATGTTAGCCATTGTAAACACATTCCAGTGTATTTCAGGCATCAGCAGCTTGGTATGAAGGGACAGTATGGGCTAGTCAGCAATGCACCCTGAGGGGTTTTGTGTGTATATGTGCGTGTATCTCCAGGTGTATATACAATTTTGAATACATATTTGTTGATACTATACTCTAGGTGAAAAGAAGTTTACGCAAAACAGAAAGAGTGGAGGAAAACACTCAAGGAAAATTATTATTTGAACCATGTAGAGACTGTGATTTCTGGATATCGTTCTGAACACATATCCAGCACTCAAAGATTTGCATTACACTCAAGTTACAGGAACAGAGCTACACCCTTTAGCTCAGACAACACAAACACACACTCTGCCACTGTGACACAGCCCGCATTACACTCATAGTTTACATTACACACATATTACTGGCTTATGCAACTGCAGCAGGTGACTGGGCGTCTCTGTCAGCCAAGCAGTACATCTAAAGTTTCACACCCCTGACTCATACACTGAAATGAGATTACATACTGCAGATTGTGCCATACTTTTATTAGTCTGCTTACATGTGTGCAGAAAAATATTAAGTATCCAGTGTTGAACCTAGTATTATCAATATGGGTATCTCTCTCTCTAAACAAATATGTATTTGGGCTAATGACATACATATATATATATATATATACACACACACACACACACACACACACACACAGACACACACAGGTGCATCTCAAATTAGAATGTCATGAAAGTTCATTTTTCTTGTAAGTTATTTCAAAAAGTGAAACGTTCATATATTTTAGATTCATTGCATGTAAAGTAAAACATTTCAAAAGTTTTTTTTTTTTTTTTTTAATTTTGATGATTAGAGCTCATGAAAATCAAAAATCAGTATCTCAAAATATTAGAATATTTACATTTGAGTTTCAATAAATGACCATCCCTACAGTATAAATTCTGGGTACTTTGAAACCACAATAATGGAGAAGACTGCTGACTTGGCAATGATCCAGAAGATGAACATTGATACCCTCTTTGTGGAGGGCATCAATGTTCAAGTCACAGAGGGTCATTACTGAAAGGTGTGGCTGTTTACAGAGTGCTGTATCAAAGCATATTAAATGCAAAGTTGACTGGAAAAGAAGAATTTGGGTAGGAAAAGGTGCACAAGCAACAGGGATGACAGCAAGCTTGAGAATACAGTCAAGCAAAGCTGATTGAAACACTTGTGAGAGCTTCACAAGGAGTGAACTGAAGCTGGAGTCAGTGCATCAAGAGTCACCACGCTCAGACATCTTCAGGAAAAGGGCTACGAGCCACTTCTGAACCAGAGACAACTTCAGAAGCGTCTTACCTGGGCTGTGGAGAAAAAGAACTGGACTGTTGCTCAGTGGTCCAAAGTCCTCTTTTCAGATGAAAGTAAATTTTGCATTTCATTTGGAAATCAAGGTCCCAGAGTCTGGAGGAAGAGTGGAGAGGCACAGAATCCAAGCTGCTTGAAGTCTAGTGTGAAGTTTCCACAGTCAGTGATGATTTGGGCTGCCATGTCATCTGCTGGTGTTGGCCCACTGTGTTTTCTGAAGTCCAGTCAACGCAGCCATCTACCAGGAAATTTTAGAGCACTTCATGCTTCCTCTGCTGACAAGCTTTATGGATAAGCTGATTTCATTTTCCAGCAGGACTTGCCCTGCCCACACTGCCAAAGGTATCAAAAGCTGGTTCAATGACCATGGTGTTACTGTGCTTGATTGGCCATCAAACTTGCCTGACCTGAACCCTATAGAGAATCTATGGGGTATTGTCAAGAGGAAGATGAGAGACACCAGACCCAACAATGCAGATGACCTGAAAGGTCGCTATCAAAGCAACCTGGGCTTCCATACCACCTCAGTAGTGCCACAAACTGATCCCCTCCATGCCACGCTGAATTAAAGCAAAAGGAACCCCTACTAAGTATTGAGTACATATAGAGTAAATGAACATACTTTCCAGAGGGCCAACAATTCCCTAAAAAAATTTTTTATTGGTCTTATGAAGTATTCTAATTTGTTGAATTGGTGGGTTTTTGTTAAATGTGAGCCTAAATCATCACAATTAAAAGAACCAAAGACTTAAACTACTTCAGTCTGTGTGCATTGAATTTATTTAATACATGAGTTTCACAATTTGAGTTGAATTACTGAAATAAATGAACTTTTCCACGACATTCTAATTTATTGAGATGCACCTGTATATATTTTAAATATATAAAAGAATTAATTAATTCTAATTAGTTTCTAATAACCTAACTTAATTCATGTTGGTAACCATCATGAAAGAGGCCCATTGTTATTGCATCACATTATTTTAATTTTGGGAACTAAATTTTTAAAAATATACAGATTATGACAAACTACTTTAAACTTTCATTTCTTTAATGAGGCTTTTTTTCCTAATTATGATATAAGGACAGTTGTATGAACCTGACATTTTTACTTTATTTTTAATAAAATAATTACTGCAGACCTGCACCTATTATTTGCATGAAGAAATTTATTACATCATAAAGTTTCTAATAACATTAAGGAGTTTTCATGAGACAAAGCAAGCCTTATTTGTTTCGTTATATGATTTCAACATGTCTGGCCCACGATAAATGACCTGCTTTAATATTGTCAGTAAAGGATTTTGTAATGAAAGCAGCAAACATATGACCCTGGAGCAAAAAAACAGTCATAAGTAGCATGGGTATATTTGTAGCCATAGCCAACAATACATTGTATGGGTCAAAATTATCGATTTTTCTTTTATCCCAAAAATCATTAGAATATTAAGTAAAGATCACGTTCCATGAAGATATATTGTAAATATCCTACCGTAATATATAAAAACGTAATATTTGATTAGTAATATGCATTGCTAAGGACCTAATTTGTACAAGTTTAAAGGCGATTTTCTCAATATTTCGATTTTTTTCGCACCCTCAGATTCCAGATTTTCCAATAGTTGTATCTCAGCCAAATATTGTCCTATCTTAACAAACCATACATCAATGGTAAACTTATTTATCTATAGCTTGATAGCCTTCAGATGATGTATAAGTCTCAATTTCACAAAATTTACCCTAATGACTAATTTTGTGGGGCAGCGTCACAAATGGCCCTGACTGGTGAATGAAGATTGTTGCTTTCAAAAACTCAAATGATTGTTTTGTTGTAAAATCAATAAAAAAAAATTTAAAAAATCAAATCCCTGAAAAAAGGAGAAATTTCTCATTCTTATTATTACTTTAAAAACACTCCTGTCAAAATAAAGGACTTCCTACTACCAGGCCTCTACACGCTCTTTTATGCCCTTTTACTCACTTTCTCTTTCCCCTCTAACACAGTGTTTCTGTAACATTTAGAACTTTAATGTTGGTCACATTTTAGTGATAAGGAGTGGAATCTGGAGCACAGCAAAATACACAGCTGCTCACACAAACAGCCGCTCAGAGCTCGATACTGATAAAAGAGAAATGCTGATCTAAGACCAAATCTTCCTCAGTCAATTCTGAACTTTGTTTTTATCAATTTAAAGGGGTCGTTGATCCAATCATGAAACTTCTGTCATCTACTCACCCTTTTCTCACTTAAAACACATGCTGCACAGAAAGAAAATGACTGGAGACTAGGAATGTCATGCTCTAAAAAGTCTATTTGCCGTTCAAGCTACAATACAGCTGTTCCTGAAGTCTGTGTAAAAAACAGAATTTGCTTAAAGTCTTTTCCAGATCTCAAATTTACTTCCAATTTCAGATGTATTCAAATGTACTTCATGAAGACACACTACACCATGTGTTCCCTCAATTATTCTGAGCAGCTCTTGTTTTCATGTCACTCGACCTTTTGTGACACAGCTAATTTGAATATGGAAGTTTGAATGCGGTTTAACAGATACAGCAGAGAGAAAGATTTTCAGAGAATACTGATTTTGTCTGCCCCTCACACTTCAGGTATTTAGCACTAAAGTCATATCTCCCTTTGTCAAATTGACAGCGATATGAGAGCGAGTAAATTATGTATTTGTTAGGGTGAACTATTACTCTAAGTAGGGCTGCACAATTAAAGCTGCAGTACATAAGTTTTGCCTCTTTGTCACCATCTCTGTTTGAAACCTGCAATTGCAGTTATTTGCGGAATTATCTTCTTTGTGTGGGTTGTACACCGGCACAGCTCCAGCACAGATGAATCTAATGTTTCGAAGAGTATGTGTGAGTGTCAGTCACTGCACTGGTGTGGATACTGTACTTCGGAATCACAGATTCTAACCTACATCTTGAAATTTATGACCCAAATAAGAATTTTCATGGATATTATCATCTGAACAATAAGTAACAAGTCTGCCACTTTTGTTCTGACCAACTGAGGCAAAAAAGCATTAGGCCTACAATAAATCACACTACCAATGGTTATTAAATCTAACGATAGGTTAATTTTAACAAATTTTATTATTTGTTATACATCAGCATTGCGTGACTACGTGTATGTAGTGTGTATTAGAGTGTAGATTTCAATTTCTGTAATCAGATGCACATTTAAAACGGGAATATAATCTAATTTCAGTCACATGTGTTTCATAAACACATAATCCTTTCTGGATTAGAATCTGCCATTAAAATGATAAATTTAATTATTCCAGCTACTGTGAGAAAAGGCTATAAACGATCCGCCACCTGCAGCATCCTTGCAAGCAATATAGCCTACTAGCCGGGACAACTTCTTTATGTTTAGACACGTGACGTAATGACGCAGCCGCAGCGGCATGCTCCAATTTCCTGCGAATTCCTACCCATACCACTCAAATTACTAGGGCTGCACGATATATTGCATGCGATATGCATGCGCATCTCGTCAGTAAAGCCGGTTCCGTGATTAGCGCTAAATCGCCATCACCTGTTTTCAAATGGAGCGGCATTAAATACACGGAGCCGTAGTTCACTGACAAGCTACGCAATATCGCGTTCAATATTGAAGGCGATATATCAGCGATAATGAAAGCGATATTGCGTAGCTTGTCAGTGAACTACGGCTCTGTGTATTTAATGCTGCTCCATTTGAAAACAGGTGATGGCGATTTAGCGCTAATCACGGAACCAGCTTTACTGACGAGATGCGCATGCATATCGCATGCAATATATCGTGCAGCCCTACAAATTACAAAACATTCTTATAAGCTTACCATGAATCAGGCCAAGGTAAGGAGATGGTTTTGAACACTGGCTGGTTATGTACTAGGGATGGGCATTTCAAGCAAAAGTAATATTCGAAAATCGCTGGCAATTATTCGATTATTATTCGAATATTCGAAAATAGCACCCCTTCCCTGTATGCATGCACACACGTCACATTATTAGACTAGTGTTACACACCCATAAACAGAGAGAGAGACCAGTCACGCTTTTAATCTGTATGATAACAAACTGTTCAATTTATTTAAAGATAGGCTATCTTAACTCAAGCCATACAATGATTGTAACATGCTGAAACATATTAATATAATAAACGTAACAGAATGACAGCACTTAACATAGCAGTCCATACATTAGCATAAATCAACTGCTCATAAGGTATTAAACTGCTCAAAAAACATATTCCAATACTTTCTCTCGCAATAATATTGTTGGGTAATTATACTGTATATTAACTGCGGGCATCAGTGAGCCGTTATTAATTTGCGGGGCATTGGAAACGCTTTTGAATGCGCGTGCGTGCGACCGTTTTACTTTCACTTTGGAGATTCGCAATCACATGTTTATACTATGGAGCGGCAGTACTTTCCACACATTTTACAAGATTAGATGTTTGTCAGTGGTGTTCAGGATCTGCAAATCATTCGCCATCGTCCTACTCTGTTGCTGGTAAATGAAACTGCATGTACTGTAATATAACAGGCTATCGCTAGCATGCGGCTAACCATATGTCCCTTCCGTATAACGCGTTATTTGTTTTCCGTGCCTTTCCCAGTACGGATTCAGCACACCTCTAACCCAGTCGGGGATATTTGTGGTCCGTGCAGAACTCTTATTTGACATCGTTCTTAGTTGCAAGTCTACAATGTTCACGTGAGACAATGTGTTCTTCTGTTGTCTTTGACAGCTTTTAGGTGCATTATTGCCAACGCTTACCTCTGCTTATGCGTCACCACCGCATCAGCACCGAAAACATGGGGAATTTTTAGACAAATATAATCGCACAATCTATTCGATATTCGATGAATAAATCGACTAATCGAATATTCGAAAATCGTGACCCATCCCTATCATGTACTTGCTCAAAAATTGATTTTGGATAATTTTTAATCAAAAAAAAGTTATGGACTGCAGCTTTAATTGAAATAAAAGCAAAATCACAGAACAGCTTAATGTGATTAATTAAATCATAGCTTTTGCGATGTAATAAACACAAACGCTGCGTGTTTATACTCATTCATATTGTGTTCCAGTGTCTTGAAGCGACTCGATTTGCAGTAAATGCTGGTTTTGCACCAAAATTAAAGCTTGATGTTTTAACATTTGAAAATGAAGAAATTAAGTATCACTATTGTGAGTTGTATTGTAAAGTAAGATAAATATTTTTTTCTTAAAGGGATAGTTCACTTTGAAATTAAAATTTGGTATCTATCAGCTTACCCCAAGGACATCAAGGTTGTCTTGTACACAACCATGTCCAAGTGATCTGAGTGCGCGCACGCATCCGGTGTGTTACGTGTGCGCGCACGCTCTTAGTCTTGGTCTGCGCAAGAGATCATTTCCGGCGCTTTCCGGCGCTTGCGCAGACTAAGCCAGAGCGTGCGCACTCAGGATAAACACGTCACACACCGGAATGCGTGCGCGCACTCAGATCACTTGGACATGGTTGTATACAAGAGGTAAAAAACGATATAAATACTGTTCGTTTTCTCACACAAACTGCTCGTTTCGTGTCTTAGGCCATCAATGTGTAGTTACGATGGGAATTGTTTAATTTGGATTTCTCTGTGCATGTTCTTTTTCCCTCTCATAGTTACAGTGACCTATACCTGCCATTATATGACTGACAGACTAGAACGGTTTGACCTAAAAATATCAAAATTGGATCTACTGATGAAAAAAAGACACCTACATCTTGGATGCCCTTGGGGTAAGCTGATAGATACCAAATTTTAATTTCAAAGTGAACTATCCCTTTAAATGCTCAATTTTTTATTTCACAGTGGAATATTACAATCATAATATTTCTTATCTTGCTTAGATTCATATATTAGTAATAATCATATTATTATTATTATTATTATACAATTATATTCAAGTAATCACAACATTTAGCCAAACTGTGCAGACTACAAACAAGCAGAGCAAACCAAAATCATAATCATAATTTTTATCTGAATAATAATAAAAAAAAAAAAACATGTTTAGATTTCCCCTCCCCCCCAAATCATGCACCTCTAAGTTTGTTCCTAAACATTTCCTCTAAAACATGTACGCAAGGACTAAACTATGCCACGTAACAGACTGAACAACTCATATAATTAACTTTCGGCCAGATTCTGTTTGAATATGAGCCCTCTGAGACAAAGAATAAAACAGAGAGAGATGGACAGCTAAAATGAGAAAGACAGAGACAGCATACCTTTCGGAGCCTAAGGAATGTTGGTCTGTCATTAAGTGTGTGTGTGTCCTGTAATAAAGTGCCAAAAGACAAGCAGCTGCAGTGCAGAATACAGGCATGCAAACGCAGTTTTCATTTAAAGTGCCAGAGACAAGGCTGAGAGTTCAAATAGATCATCTAGCAAAGCCAGACATAACACAGATAATATAAAAGAGAGACAAATACACAAATATATACAAGGTTAAATAAAGTGGATCAATACACCTGAACCGGAACTGAGATAAGAAAGTATTATTTCCCTCTCGTAACCTCAGCGATGTCATGGTCACAGTCATGAAAACAACCCTTCCTTATAGAAAGTACTGCGGTGGTAAGTAACATGGTACAGACAGAGATATCATGGTATACCAGGTTTCTGAATATTACAACCATTTATATGGCACTTCAAGGAATAGCATGTACCAAAAAGCATAGCATTACTATGGTGGAGGTCCAAAAACAATGGCATTACTATGATATCATGTCCAAAACACAAAGGTAATACCATTTTCTGTACACAGTCAAATCAATCAAGCAGTGCTGGGAGGCAACAGCATGAATCAAACTAACTAACTCATGTTCTCCAGACACCTGAAGCAGGTTTATTTCTGAATTCAGGAAGCCACATATCATCTGACTTGATAATTCAGAGACAATTCTCTTATATGGCTCCAATATAATGTCAAACACAAACAGCTCACAATTCAACTATTATGACCCCCTAAAATGATTAAACGCCCCTGTAGGATATTACAATGAATCAAAAGCTTGCAGGAATTTCATATTATCCAGAAAGATCTTTTTCTAAAACGAGTCATGTACACATTCCTTTACACATTTTTGACAAAGTGAAACTAGCTTAAAATTGAGCTGCGTTCCCAACTAGTTAAAATGGCCATGAACAGTCACAAAAGGTTTCTAAATATACAGGTTTCTGTCAAAATATCTTGAAGGGATGCTGATTGTCTGACATAAGCTAATTTAGAACTAATTTCTATGGAATCTTACTGGATAAAAAGATCTTACTGGTTACTCTTAACTTTTGAACAACAAACTGAAAAAAAAGTAAAGAAAAAAAATAGGATTATCAGTGTTCTAGTGGGATCTTACTTGATTCTTAGAAGTGACCCCATTACGATTGGTTCTATATTAGGATAATAATTTCATTGTCATTCCTTTAAGATGTTTTGATAACTAACGTGATGTTCTTATACACAATGATTGAATGTGTAAGTTACGTGGGGTTGAAGTAGAGTGATTTGTTCCACTTACTAGTTCTGGATAGTTGGTTATTCCAGCCACCAAGTCGTAAAATTAAATCCAGTGGGAGTTTCAGAAGAAAACTGGCTTATTTTAAATCCGGTTCCTGTGTTCTTTTCCCTGATGAAACAGCGGCTCCTGTTTCCCCACCTGCTGGATCACACGACGACCAACAGCAGGAAAAGTTGGGTGGAAGTTTTTCCGTTCACTGGGATTCGTACGCACAAAACCCAAATACAACAAAGGCGTCAAAAACGAGCACAAAGTTAATTCTTCGTTTTTCTTCCCTGCGCTGAAAGGTTGTTTGTCACACACTCACATACATAAACGTGATCCGCATGCGTCCATTTAACTTGTGGCTGTCCCAAATCTCCGCACTTCAAACAGAAAAAGCTTTAAAATCAGGAGAGGTGCTCTCGTCAAACAAAACTAACACTATTGGGAATGATAACAAAGATATTTTACACTCCTCAGAACACTGACAGATCTTACTGAATGAAGACGGGCGAATTAAACAGTCGCCGGTATGTGAAAGTTTTGAGCCCTGCCGTCACTCTTCCCAAAGACCAGAGCATGACGTGAGCAGATTTACAGAGCAGTTAAAAGTCCTGTTCGTCCGCTACAGCTTTCTAAATAAATAAATAAATAAATACACAAAATAACTAAATACATAACTAGTTTGCTCTTGCTAGTTTTATTAATTATCAAGAACAAAATATTATTGTAAAATAGTTAGAAAGATCACCTCGTAATTTGAATTAAAAAGGCCCCACTTATACACTGAAATGTATTTGAATTGAGTTTTTCTGAATTTCAGTATATTTAATACTATTAATATTATTATTATTAATAATAATACTCATAATTTATCAACATGTATTTATCAACATTTATTGGCCATGCAACATTTATGTATAACATACAAGGAATTTTCTGTCGGTATGAGGCATTCCCCCCCCCCCCCCCCCACACACACACACACACACACACATACACACATACGCATTTATATATATGTATCAGTGGCGTGCGGTGGTGTTTTAAAATGAGAAGGCAGTTTTATATAGCTATATGTATGTGTGTGTGCGCGCGTGTGTGTGTCCCTGTTAAACTTAATGTTGTCACATTTTCATGGGTAAATAAATATTACATAAAAAAGAGAACAAATATAATTATATTTTGTATTTTATTAATATTATTTTTTTATTTTATTTAATAATTTTAATACTAATTATACATTTCATAGTGTTTCTATGCATTTTTATATTTATTCCAAAATAATAACTAAAGGCAGTAACAATTTGAACAATATTCTGGAAACAATAAGGTTTCATTAGTTAACATAAGTTAACTAGATAGTAAAGTTTGGATACAAACTTTAAGTTGGCTTGAAAAAGCCTAGCCAGAAAGTTTGCAAAAGTTTTAAAAGATTGAAGTTTGAAGGTTTTCAGTTTGAAATACGTAATAGTTTTAAAGATTACAGTTTGAATGTTTTAAAGGCAATACAGTCTATCAGAAGAACAGACAGAAAAACAGATCGCTGGGGTACCTGGGGTGGCTTCTAGGGTGGATGCTAGGGTGTTTCTAGGTTACCTGGGGTAGTTGCTAGGTTGTTGCTAGGGTCCTTTGGGTGGTTGTTAGGGTGTTGCTATGCGGTTGCTAGGGAACTTGGTGTGGTTGCTAAGGTGTTGCCATGCGGTTGCTAAGGAAACCAGGGTGGATGCTAGGATGTTGCTAGGCGTGTGCTATGGTACCCGAGGTGGTTGCTAAGGTGTTGCTAGGCGGTTGCTGTGGTACTCAGGGTGATTGCTATGGTATTGCTAGGGTACTTGGGGTGGTTGCTAGGGTGTTGCTAGGTGGTTGATAAGGTACCCGGGGTGGTTGCTAGGGTGTTGCTATGGTACCCGAGGTGGTTGTCCGGGTGTTGCTATGCGGTTGCTAAGGTACCCAGGGTGGTTGCTAGGATGTTGCTAGGCATGTGCTATGGTACCCGAGGTGGTTGCTAAGGTGTTGCTAGGCAGTTGCTATGGTACTCAGGGTGGTTGCTTTGGTGTTGCTAGCGTGTTGCTAGGTGGTTGCTAAGGTACCTGGGGTGGTTGCTAAGGTGTTGCTAGGAGGTTGCTAAGGTATCTGGGGTGGTTGCTAAGGTGTTGCTATGCAGTTGCTAGGTTACTCGGGTGGTTGCTAAAGTGTTGCTAGGTGGTTGCTATGGTACCCAGGTAGGTTGCTAAGGTGTTACTAGCATGTCTTTAGCATGATTAGCATGTTACTAGCATGATTAGGAAGTTACTAGCATGATTCTAGCATGATTAGCATGTTACTAGGATGCTGTTAGCATGATTAGCAAGTTACTAGCGTGATGTTACCATGTTTCAAGCATGATTAGCAAGTTATTAGCATGTTGTTAGCATGATTAGCAAGTTACTAGCATGGTGTTAGCATTTTTCAAGCATGAATAGCATGTTACTAGCATGTTGCTAGCATGATTAGCAAGTTACTAGTATTATGTTTGCATGTTTCAAGCATGATTAGCAAGTTACTAGCATGTTGTTAGCATGATTAGCAAGTTACTAGCATGTTGCTAGTATGATTCTAGCAAGATTAGCATGTTGTTAGCATGATTAGCAAGTTACTAGCATGATGCTAGCATGTTTTAAGCATGATTAGCATGTTACTAGCATGTTGCTAGCATGATTAGCAAGTTACTAGCATGATGTTAGCATGTTTCAAGCATGATTAGCATGTTATTAGCATGTTACTAGCATGATTAGGAAGTTACTAGCATGATTCTAACATGATTAGCATGTTACTAGCATGATGCTAGCATGTTTCTAACATGATTAGCAAGTCACTAGCATGTTATTAGCATGATTAGCAAGTTACTAGCATGTTGCTAGCATGATTCTAGCATGATTAGCATGTTACTAGGATGCTGCTAGCATGATTAGCAAGTTACTAGCGTGATGGTACCATGTTTAAAGCATGATTAGCAAGTTATTAGCATGTTGTTAGCATGATTAACAAGTTACTAGCATGGTGTTAACATTTTTCAAGCATGAATAGCATGTTACTAGCATGTTGCTAGCATGATTAGCAAGTTACTAGTATTATGTTTGCATGTTTCAAGCATGATTAGCAAGTTACTTGTTAGCATGATTAGCAAGTTACTAGCATGTTGCTAGTATGATTCTAGCAAGATTAGGATGTTGTTAGCATGATTAGCAAGTTACTAGCATGACGCTAGCATGTTTTAAGCATGATTAACATGTTACTAGCATGATGTTAGCATGTTTCAAGCATGATTAGCAAGTTACTAGCATGTTAGCATGATTAGCAAGTTACTAGCATGATGCTAGCATGTTTTAAGCATGATTAGCATGTTACTAGCATGTTGCTAGCATGATTAGCAAGTTACTAGCATGATGTTAGCATGTTTCAAGCATGATTAGCATGTTATTAGCATGTTGCTAGCATGATTAGTGTGTTTCTCATAGATATATATATATATATATATGGTGTTTCTAGCATGATTAGCATGTTGCTAGCATGCTTTAGATAGATTAGAAATAGTATTAGATAGAGTGGAAGCATTAGTTTATATTGGTTAGAAATAGTACATAGAAGGGAAGTCTGATTGAGTCTAATGGGCTTCAGTGTGTTTAGATTTGAATTTTGACAGTTGGAGTTTGAATAGTCTTGGCTCATTTGAACATTTCGTCAATGTAAGTCTATGGGATTTTTTTTAATTTTTAATCTTCATTTTTATTAAAACTGTAAGTCGGATCAGTCTAAAGAGATAGAGCAACTCGAGTCAGAACAGTCTGAACAGCTGGGCTGAGTTTGGTGGTTCCAGCTTGAAAGCTCTAGGAGGAGTAGCGTTCAGAAATTTAGTCTAAGAAGAATAATAATAAGAAGAAGCTTAAGTAGAATATCAGTAAGTTGGCTTTTTCAAGCCAACTTAACTAGCCTACTTTAGTTAACAGGAACTAAGAATAAACAATAGCCTACTTCTACAGCATTTATTAATCTTAGTTAATATGAATTTCAACATTTACTAATGCATTATTAAAATCAAACCATTTGTTTGTTAATATTAGTTTATGCACTGTGAACTAACATGAACTAACAATGAACTGTATTTGTGTCCAGCAATATCAAACAAGTTAAAGATATCTGTAGATAATTTCATTTGTTTTGTTCAATTGATTCAGCATTTTCTTGTAAAATATTTCATCCTTTGCTGTAAGTACGCTTGATGTGACTGATGTTCAACTGATCTTTTTAATGATCAACTTATTTTGAGGTCATCATGTCTACCAACAATGTAACACCTGCCACACGAGAGATATCTTTTCATTCATCCATATACTCAAACTTAGCAGTCATCATTTCAGACCAATTTCAGTTTTATTTTGGCGAACCTGAAACGGTAGTCATCTTCACTTCAGGAGGAAGTAGTTACTTACTTTATAATTAGTCAATACAAGCGCCATCATTTTTCTTCATTCAAATTAGAAGGCTGTACGAAAAACCAGAGGGCGGATTGTCAACAAGACCAATCACATCAATCATAACAGTCATATCCAATTAAGCGTGATGAGCTTCTTTCTGTATAATAACACCCTATTCAATGAGCCTCCAGAAAGAGTCCACCGCTTCCAAGGTCTCTGTACCAAAGGAATATCTTAAAGGTGATTGTCTTCGAGAAACATTTTTGTATTTATGGTTGAAAGATCTTATATCTGATAACAATCGTTCGTTATTGATTAATATGTTATCGTATTTATAATTACGTGGAAAGTTGTGGACAAATGTTAAGCCAATCGCTTTCGGATCAGGCGATTTTAATTCTCTCTACCGCCTGTGTATGTAGTACACCTCTCTTCCTATTGCATGAATGTAGCAAATATGGCGGCGTTCATAATAATTACGACAGAAGGCGATGGCGACTTGAACTATCAACAAACCAAATCTTCGCTTCTGGTATTTATTATTTTCAAAATAATACTACTCAAGTTTCTGCAGGTGCGAATGACACATGTTGCATTTAGCGGTTTAATTTACCGGTCTAACTCCCCACTCTGTGCTCATGTACACATATGCCGACCTACAAATTAATTCGATAACCAGCTGGTGAAAATAAGTGTTTATGAACACCATAGTTCGATTGACACGTATCTTCTGCAGGTATTTCATTGCTCTCTTTCTCTGGGCGGAAATCGTTGAAGTTTACTTTAACCCAGGGTATTCATTATGGATTAACATATATTGCCCACACACAGGCAAACTTACTAGAGAAGTGTGACATAATATACCTCTGTAAATAAATACCATTTAAATTCACGTCTAGCACACTTTAATTGCCCTTTGTATGGAACATATATGCTTGCTTTGAACTGGACCGTTGATGTAGCCTATTGTAGTAATTTAATGTTGTCTCTGGTATTCTGCTCTTTGAGCGTATGTGTGTTCAGGGGGCGTGGCTTTGGACGGCGATTGCAGGGAGGGTGGGACATTCGCTTTCAGTGCTATCAGGCTAAAGTTAGCATTTTCCGAGATCTCCAACGGCACCTTTAAGTCTATAGGCCGAAGGGAGGCAAGCCTCCGCTGTAAGTTTTCCTGCGGGTGTCGCTGTTGGACAGTGTTATTTTATAAAAACGAGTGACTTCTATACTTTTAATGCCATATTTAGTAATATTTGCGACTTATGTTTGTAATATAGATTATTTTCTCATCCAATTTTTTGAGGAGGCACTGCCTCCCTTGCCTCTGATATAAACGCCCCTGATATATATATATATATATATATATATATATATATATATATATATATATAAACAACTTACAATATTACACAAGAGAGAACTAAAAATAAAATAAATTTATATATATATATATATATATATATATATATTAGTGCTGTCAAACGATTAATCGTGATTAATCGCATCCAAAATAAAAGTTTTTGTTTACATAATATATGGATGTGTACTGTGTATATTTATTATGTATATATAAACACACACAAATACAGTATATATTTTGAAAATATTTACGTTAATATTTTTTATAAATTTTAGGGCTGTCAAACGATTAATCGCGATTAATCGCATCCAAAATAAAAGTTTTTGTTTACATAATATATGTGTGTGTACTGTGTATATTTATTATGTATATATATAAATGCACACACATACAGTAGATATTTTGAAAATATTTACATGTATATACATTTACATATATTCTTATTTTATATTATATATATATTTAATATATAAACAACATATTTTTCTTAAATATATACATGCACGTGTTTGTATTTATATATACATAATAAATATACACAGTATACACATATGTAAACAAAAACTTTTGGCCTGGGATGCGATATCATGATGCTCTGACAGCACTAATAAATTTATATCATTGTATTTTGTATTATATATAAATATATATAATATATAAACATAACATATTTTTCTTAAATATATACATGCATGTGTTTGTATTTCTATATACATAATAAATAAACACAGTAAACACTCATATATTATGTAAACAAAAACTTTTATTTTGGATAAAATCGTTGTGTATATATATATATATATATATATATATCTAGGGTCTGATAATATAATATACATATATATATATATATATATATATATATATATATATATATATATATATATTGTATATTATATTATCAGACCACCGAATGCTGTTTGTACCCTTTCACGCGCGGTCAGGCCAGTGGCGCGAAAACGTCTAACAAACAAACTGAGTAAAGCGCTTTTAAAGATACATTCTGTTACTGTACATTTATAAGTAACATTTTCAAACCATTTTATGTCTAAATATACTCAGTCTTGTTCATATCTGAGCTAACCTAGTTTAGTCTTAAAATATTTCCAATATAAAGTAAAGATAAGTTGAACTAACTGCAATGTGGACCACGAACTATCTGTCATCACAAACTGAAACGGATAATTTTGACCTGTTTCCGCCTTTCGCAAAGTAAGAGTTTCTGTCAGTGTGTTCAAAATTAAAGCATGTTTTCTTTATTCATATGTTTCTCTATGGTCTGCTGTCGTTTATGGGTAGAGTAATGTTGTTGTGCCATCTACAGGCGATCAAAGGAAGTGACTCGTTCCGGTGAGGAGACTGTGTTACCTGTGCAGCCTCAACATGACGAGACTTTCTGGAAGACAGCTGTGCCAATTTCATGGTAAAATGATTAATTTAATAACCATGTCCCTATGCAAATGGTTTTGAAAGTACTTCAGGACTCTCTGAAGCTAACTGTGTTTGTATGTTTTTTGGCAGCGAGGGATTTTTCACATATGAACCCTTTCTTGCTTCAGCCCTGTACTCCAGTTCACCTGTTGGGATGGTGAGTAACTAAATATCACCTTCTTTATTTTTTAATTTGTGATTAATTTACTTAATTACATGTGATATACATTCAGAAGTCTAGATTTATGGAATTGCACACACAGGCCTGCTATTAGTCAGGTGACCACACACAATTTGACCACTGGATTTACAGAAATAATTTCACTTTTAAAGAATGTTTTCTCAACATTGCTCTAATTAACTCATAGCTTAAACACATTCGTTAATTATTATTTGAATTATCACTCAGTCATTAAACCACGTATTACTGTCTTTGAAATACTTTTGTGTATTGAACACGTTAAAACACACACATTCACACCATTTCATATTAATATGAAATACAGGGATTCCCAAACCTTTTTGTCAGCCAAAACAATAACATAAAGTTTAGTTTTTATAGTAATATAAAAGTAAGCAATTTAACAACACGTATGCATATGATTCAAGTGTTTTATTTGTGTTATTGTTTTATTTTAAAAATTATTTATTTATTAATTGCTCATATTTATGGTTTATTTATTATCTTTTCATAAACTCACAAACCCCTTCAGTTCCTTCATGAACCCTAGTTTGGAAAACTCTGACGTAATGTATAGAAATGTTTAATGCACTTCATACGGTTGATAACAATGAATGGATTTTTTTCTTTCTCTTTGTATTTTTATATCAGTATTATCCTCTTCAAATGATAAACATAAAAAGTAATCTAAAAACAATTATGATTGAAAGTTAAGTGATCAAAAAGGAGTCAGACTATATTAACTAAAATGTGTCATGTAATAGATTATGCTACGAACTACTAACTAGTATCTTAGAGTACCCTAGAATTGTATTTCCAACACACCGTCACATCAGCCGCTGTCAACTCATTCTTTCAGGCGAGCAGACATAAAAGAGTGAGCACAAGCCTGACTCATGAGAAGCTGCCACATCCTTCACAGCTGATGTGCAGAATGAGAAGATATCACAGACAACAGAAACACACTCCAACCGTTCTGCAACATATAGGAGACCTCAGGATGAAACAGCGGCATATAAATGAGTAAGAGATGGAAGGATTGTGGGAGGAAAGGCATGTTACGAATTAAAAAAATATTTATCAAATGCGTCTATTTTGTAATATTGCAGGTTGAAGGGGGACAAATGGTGGGGTGCCACAGCTGTGCCCAGGCCAGAGGACAGCAGCGGCTCACAGAAACTACCTGAGGGTGGAGATGAGCAGCTTCTCGGCCCTGCAGCTGGTGTTAGCATCAGTGCTATGCTAATGGACAATCCTGATGTGACCATGACAATGCCTTATGAAGCTGCCCCCTCAACAACTCTTCTGGTAGCATTTAATTGATGAAGGGAAGAAATCTTTTGGTTTAATCTGAAATTTTATTTTGTGATTTTTTTTTGTTCTTTTCTTCTACAGTTCTCATTTACAGAATATGAGCAGTTTCATGACCTTGCTCCAGGAGGGAACCCCATGATGGCGTTTGTTTCGGGAACAGCCCATAGATCGCTCTTGATGGCTGATGATGCTTGTGCCGCAGTGAATTCTGGGACATCTGATGGGATCCTCAGGAGCAATGATGATGAAATGTCACTTTTTTACTAGTTTCCGCTGTTAGAGCCATGTTGGCCTATGATTCTATGATTTTTTTCTCTTAATATCTACTGCTGTATATTAATGCAGTTTTATATGTAATTGTAATTGCTTTTCATGGTTGAAATGTTTTAGTGTTTAGTGCAGTGTTTAGCGTTTATGAAGAGTTCATAATTGTCAGACAGTTGGTATAACATTTAAAGTGTGTGATGCTTGGCCTATCAGTCTGAAGAAATCTGAAGTAAAGTGCACTTATTCACATATTTAAGTGCACTTATGAAGTAAAGAAAAAGAAAGAAAGAAAAGACTCTCATGACCAGACCGAAGTTCAGTTCTGCTTAGTTATTTGCAAATGAAATGTATATTAATGGAAATGCATGTTTACTGTATTGGCGTTCATGATTGTCTTTATGAATTTGAATCTGCTTGATCAAACAGGTAAAAAGAAACAGTAAATAATAAAATAAAAACTCGACCCATTTCTCTCTTTTTTTGTACTTCTAGGCTGCCTTTTTACAATTTTGTTTGTACTTATAGCATTACTAAGCCTTACCGTAGTAATACTACTGTGCATGAATCATGCAGTACAATTGTGTTTACCTGTTTTAAAGTAGGCTACTGTATATATTACATGAATAGAAACATTTGGTTTGGTTTTATTTTACAGTAAGTGCACTTATGTGTACTTACAGTATTACCTAAAAAAGTAGGCTACTGGATAATAACTACATGGGTTAGGTTAGGGTTAGGGGTATGTTAGGTTATTTATTGTAATTACTGTAATAAGTTCGGACAAGCGGAAGAGGACTAAAATAAACTAACAAAATCCCTATAGTAAAGCTAATTGAATTTCATTATTTCTTCAGAATTCCTTTATATTCACTAGAATCTCGTTTGGGATTTTCATTGGCTAGAACTTAATACAGCATTTCCATTAGGGAAAGGGACGACCATGTGTTGACCGAATATTTTTTTCCACTCCCACCTCTTTCTGATGAAAGTTGTGAAACCGAAAGTTAAGGAATCAAAATTGAGAACGGAAATATTACCGCTATTTTCCGCATTCTAAACTATTCTGTCCCATCATATCAACGTTTAGGCTATAATGAACAATCACAACAATCCTGCTTCTGTTTGGAAGGTAAAGGTGGAAGTGCTGAAGCGGTTTCTTGTGTGTTCTGTCGCCTGCACCTGCGTGGGTGTGATGTATATACAGTGGACGTACATTTGGATGCTCAGGTCTGAAATGGCTGAAATAACGCGGCGGCTCAGGCCTCTGGATACAGCGGTGAAGGAAGGTGGGATATGCTGCGATTCCGCCATGTGCTACGGGGTAGGTGAGTGCTTTTGTTCTGTTTTTACTGCTTTAAGTTATTCGTCTGCTTCACCAACAAATTCTACTAATGCCCTGTTTTCTGCACTTGTATCCTGATTATTCTAAAGCATTTTCTGGAGAGTAAGATCTAAATATAAATATGATAATTATTCAGTGCTTTGGTATATAGCAAAGTACAGTGGTATTACCATTATTATGTGTACCATGGTATTTTTAAAGCACCTTGAAGTGCCATCACTATGGTATATGAATGGTTATACCATGCTAAAAATAGTTAGGCCTATAATAACAGTGGTACCATGGTACTATGAAATTACTTGTGCAACCGATTTCACTTCCTCATCTGTGGAGAACTGGTGACTGCCTTCCGCTCACAATGCATGAACCAAATAGTTAGTCAGAAAGGACTATGTTTACCAATCATCTTTAGTGTTCAAGCAATAGCATTTAATTCAAAATTTAGAGTGGAATTTTCTAAATATCCTCCCTGGTAGTCATTCATCAGACACTCGTCAAAGTGAATTTAGCTTGTTCTTGAAGTGTTTTCTGCAACAACATGTGAAAGACTCTTCATCAGCTTGGGATCAAACCTCTAATCATCAAAATCATGACTTTCAGGTCAAGTAAATAATGCAAAATGCAAGTAATAAAATTCAGCTAACCATAAACATGTATGGCAAGTGGGATATCAAATATATCAGTTTTAACAGGGAAGGGATAACAATGAGGAAAACTGTGCAACGCAAAAATGATGACCCAAACAAGATTAAATACAGCTTCATAGGAGAATGTTTGTGCTGACAAAAATAGTGATTATTGTCTGCCAAAAGTATGCAACCAAATAACCAAATTATTAAGACTGCAAGATCTAAAGTAAGTAATTTGACATATTGTGGGGCCTATGCAGTTCATGGTAGTTTGACAAAGGTATGTGCACAGCCTCCGTCAAATGGGTTGGGCTTTTCCAGTAATGTCTCTGAGGACAATGACCAAGAATTGTGTTTTTGGCTTTGTTGCAATAACTTGGGAACAGTCCAGCAGTGTTCTATTTCCGGGTGACAGTGTTTTCACAGGAATTACTGGCATTGCCAAACCCATTAATGAACTCTTTATTAGAATGGGACACACTTTTGGTTGTATAGTGTGATATTTTTGACAATTTTGTTTTTACTTCAGTACAAAATAACAGCTATGTTGGGTTGCTAGCTGATGTCCAATGTAAAATCCTAAAGCAAAAATGGTGCGCTTTAGTGTGTGATGATGTCTAATTTCCCATAGGCTACATCTTGTTATAAGGTAAGCTGTTGTCACAGATTCCCTGAGAGACAGACACATGCAGAGGGCCGAGACAAGAGAGATGTGTCAAAACAAGGAAAACAGAGAAAGAGACGAGAAAGTGAGAAACTTCTTTCATTGTCTGTCTTATACAAAACACACATTTGTTTAAATATATCTCATGTAAATTGTCCTTTCTTTTAGCAGAGCAGCACACATTTCTCCATCTTGTTCCTGTGGCCTCGCAGTCATACAGTGAGTGTAACGATAAAAGGAATAGTTTGACCAGAAATGAAACGCACCCGCAAACCTTTCCAAACCTGTATGACTTTCTTTCTTCTGTGGAGCACAAAAGAAGTGACCAGTTTTGGTGTCCACTGTTATCTACTGTATGGACAGAAAAAACATCATCTTTTATGTTCCACAGAAGAAAGTCATATGATTTTAGAACGACATAAGGATGAGAAATGATGGGTGAAGTTCTTCACAATAGATAGATGGATAGATTAACAAACTTTCTATATTATCTTACTGATGCTGTGGTTTAAAGTTTTTCCTCAAATTTTCTTCATGGCAGCAGAGTGTCTTGGAAGTCAAGGGGTTTGAATAAATTTGATTGCAACTGTATATAGACAGACAGACCGATGTTGTTTGTCTCTCATTTGTTCTCTGTGTTTTTCTCAGATGATCATGACACCACTGTTCTGTCTTGGGCCGCAGGACAGAGCAGAGGAGAGGGGCTTCAGCTATCAGCTGATACTGTAACAGTGGAGACTGAGGGTACCTACTTCATTTACAGTCAGGTTGGTCTTGATTGGTACTGACCAGGGACGTGCAGAGAGTTCCTCAGGGGCAGGGGCTCAAATGTAAATTAGAGGCAATATATAATAAAAAAAAAAATATATATATATATATATATATATAATGTATATATGTGTGTGTGTGTGTGTGTGTGTGTCAAAAGTTTGGATACATTACTATTTTATATTTTTTCAAGAAGTAATTTATGGTCATCAAGCCTGCATTTATTTGATCAAATTTTTAATATAGCCAACTTTAAAATACATTTTATGCAATTCTGATTTATTATCAATATTGGAAACCTGTGATACTTTTTTCAGGATTCTTTGATTAATAAAAATTTTAAAAAAGCACAGCATTTATTTAAAATATAACTTTTGTAACAATATGCGTTGGAAAGCTTGAGGTCAGTATTTTTTATTTTTATTTTTTTTAAAGAAGTTAGTTTTCATTCAGCAAAGATTTGCTAAATTGATAGAAACAGTGATCGTAAAGACTGATATTGTTTGAAAACATCTCTATTTTGAATAAATGCTGTTGATTTTATTTTTTATTTATCAATGAACCCCAAAAAAGTATCATGAGTTCCAAAAATAAATAAATAAATAAATAAATATATAGCCTAAAAATATAAGCAGCACAACTGTTTCCAATATTGATAATAAATCAGCATATTAGAATGATTTCTGAGGGATCATGCACTGAAGACGGGAGAAGATTTAGCTTTGATCACAGAAATAAATGATATTTTAAAGTGTATTAAAATAGATAAACATTCTTTTAAATTGTAATAATATTTCGCAATATTACAGTTTTTTCTATATTTTTGAGCAAATAAACGCAGGTTTGATGAGCATAAGACACTTTCATAATGCTGCATAATTATCAAAAATGGTAATATAATATAAAATCCTTTCATGTCACCATTTCGCCAGCCTACACTTCACATAATAAGCCTGT